>CM060179.1:18655000-18887500 GCA_030549775.1 Tamarix chinensis | reverse complement strand
TTTCCTTCCTTCTCCCTCTCGTGTGTTGTAGCGTCATAGTGTGAAAGGCTGTGCAAATCTTAAAATCCCTGTTGCACAACTGTGCAATCATTGCGTTGTCTGATTATACAAAATTTTTCCTCTCTACTTGATTCTACACGGCTGTGAAATTTCACACCACCTGGCCATGCATTTTGTTTTCTCTCTACTAGAAGTTGCACCGCCTATTGTAAAGTTGTGTAACCCCATTCCTTTGGCCATGCATCTCTATTTTCACCTCCAAACCTCAACCAAACACCACCAAACTTCTACCATAGCTCCACCACACATTCCTCTATACATCCACACATCTCAAGCTCTTATTTGACTACGGTTATACCTACTTCTACCCTATTTACCTTAGTTTTTCCTTCGATTTAACTCTTCGAGCCTAACCGTAATTTTACTATTTTTTGTAGGTAGTTTTCTAGTAGCTTCAGAAGAGAAAATCTAGGATTTTTCATGCTTATATCCCGATGTCCTAGTTCGTAAGGATACTATTCGATGCTTAGGACTTTTTATGATAATTTCTTGTTCGAATAAATGTGTTTTTCATGATATTGCTGCTATAATATATAATATATGTTGATAATTAAAATTTTTGATGTTATGTATGTTATGATGAAAGAATATAGGAGTTGTAAGAGATACCATTATGTTATGATTGTGAAAATAACATCTTATTTATGAGAATGTATCTTATAGCATGAAATATAAGTTTTGTGATGTTAATATCATACTTGTGGAAAATATATCTATGGTTGAATGATGATAATATCACACTTGTGGAAATATATTCATGGTATGAAATCTAGGTTGAATGATGAGGATGTTATATTTGTGAAAATTATAACTTAAGGTATGAAATATGGGTTGGATGATGAGAATGCCATAACTTTGAAATTATGACTTATGATATAAAATATGGGTTGAATGAGTGGTGGTAAATGGGCTTGAGTCTCTCATAATGTATGATGACTAATGAGGACTTGGAAAAATAATATGTATGGAAGGTATAAGCTTTTATAAAATAAAGGTGTTACTTGTGCTAAAAGGGGTAACTTCGTCACTATGGGATATTAAGGAAGCTTAATAATTTATGTGTTAGGAGAATTAAATTATGACAATAATAACTTGAGTAATTCATGGGAATATTATTGTTATTTAAGGATTCATAAATATTTAATCGTAAATTTGGGATAAGTCATTTTAAGATGTTAATATTGCTATTCCATCTTCATGGATTGGAAAATAACTATTGGAAATTAGAAATGATGGATATTTCATGTGAAGTTTCATGACAATTCTATGGGATTTAAACTTAGATACTTCGGTGTGTGATATATATACATCAGGATGATATTACTAAATCAAACTCACGGGAATTAGGTTGTGATTTTTGGGGTGTGATACTAATGATAGAATTTGGGAAATGTCATAATACAATGTGAGTGGAACAAACATCATGGGAGAATTAACATTAAAGGAAGAGTAATTATGGTTTGACAGGATTTAAGGGTTTGGACCTATATTAAATGCATGTCCGTTTGACTGTGTTCTATGCCTGAGATTCAATCTTAAATAAGATGCTAATCAATTAAAGTGAAAGAGCATGTGAGTAGGGCCATGTGATTTTTTTTTTCTTATATATATATATATATGTATGTATGTATGTATGTATTTCCATTCCACCGGTAGAATAGTGGCTTGGGAGCGTTATCCCCCGATATGATGTTTTCAATATCCGTTCCACTAAAAAGAATAGTGGCTCGGGTGTATTATCCCTGAGAAGTTTCAAATTGTTCCACTAGTTGAGAATAGTGGGACGCCTATTAATCGTGAAATAAAACATATCTTGACAACCTATGGAAAATATACTAATGATTTAATATGGAATAATGCGTGAGTTAGGACCATGGTGATTTATTCCCGTTCCACTGGGTGGAATAGTGGCTTGGGCGCATTTTGTCCCGAGGAGATGATATATTCCCATTTCACCGGGTGGAATAGTGGCTCGGGAGTGTTCTGCCTCGAGAAGATGTTATCACCTCCATTCTACCGAAAAGAATAGCAGCTCAGATGTGTTTTCCACGAGAAGCTTCAGACCATTCCACTGGTTTAAGACTAGTGGGGTTCTTGCACTCATCGTATATAAAAGAATGAAATGGGCTATACTTAATAAAAGGATTTGGATCGTATTATGCCTTATGAGATGATCATTTACTTGGTTGTTTTCCTTTATCATTTAATGTGAAAGCATGTTCTACTTGTATTCTATTTTCGATAGTATTGTTCTCTTACTTAGTACGTGGCATACCGACCACTCGTTTTATGGGTACTGCTCATTCCCACGCGTAGAAGGCCCTGGATCTTTTGTGTAGGTTTTAAAGTATTAGATAGATGATTTTGTGGCCTATGATACCTTATGTGGGGATGAGTGACTCCATTTATGTTGGGGTCGGGTAAAGAATATCTGTTATCTGGGTTATATATTAAACTGGATACCCCTTTTAGACTCTTGATCTACAGTATCCCCTTTTTGTATTTTGGTATTGTAAAACTTGGAGTAATACTCCAAACTCAGTATTTGTACTATAAATGCACTTTTGATTCTAATTTCATTGTATTACTTTGAAACTTTTAGCCTTGTGATTGATGTAAGAACAATTGCATAAATCAGAATTATTTCAATCACGATGATAACCCCCACTATTTTTACTTAATTATTTCAACTGCAAATGAAATTTTTCAGTAGTAAAAATTGGGGTGTTACAATTATGAAACTAGAGTTTAAGGGGCAAGGTAGTCTTGGGGTGGTATTAGGGCAGGAGTTATATTTGAGTTGTGCATGTCTGTGTGTGGTGTTTGGAATAGATAAAACACAAATAAGACACTAATCACTTAAAGTGGAAGATTATTTGAGTCGGGGTTGTTTGTACCTTATTTACTGGTCCACAGGTGAGAATAGTGACCAAAAGTGTTATGCTCTGGGATTATACTTTGTACTGGTCCATCAGCAAGAATAGTAGTCAGGAGCGTGCTGCATTGAGATTTTATTGTTGATCGGTCCACCGATGATAATAGTAGGGTCCCGCGCTCAAGTAATTAAAACCATTTAGGGCTTGTTTGGTATGGTAGTAATAGGGGTGGAAAAATGTTCCCATATTTTATGCCTTTTATATTAATTATTTAATAATAATAAATATGCTTTTAATAAAATACCCATTTTAGATCAAATTAAGATCTAAACTAGGTATTTATTAGAATAGAAGTATTTAATTTTAACTAAATTATATAAGATATATAAAATATAGGGTTAATTTTTCCACCTCTATTACCCCTTAACCAAACGAGCACTTAATGATAATAACTCAGGGAATACACTAATCATTTAAAGTGGAATACCATTTGAATTAGGGCCGGTTTTACCTTGTTACTAGTCCACCAGTGAGAATAGTGGCTAAAAGTGTGTTGTCCTGGGGTTGTACCTTATTTATTAGTCCACCAGTAAGAGTAGTGGGGTCCCGAGATCAAGTAATAGAACTCTTAGACAATAATAACCTATAGAAAGACACTAATTACTTATAATAAAACACTACGTGGGTCGGGATTAGTTGTACCTTGTTACCGGTCCACCATTGATAATAGTTGCCAAGAGCGTTTGGCCTTGGGGTTGTACCTTGTTATTGGTCCACCGGTGAAAATAGTGGCCAAGAGCATTTTGCCTTAGGGTTGTACCTTGTTGACTGATCCACCAGTGATAATAATGGGGTCCATAGACACACGTGGATATACAATTCTTGAGTTAACTAATTACTGCACTAATATCATGAGTCCAGATAATAGTGAATGAACCAATATGATCTACTTATGTGTATGGAATTCTTGTTGTGGTGTTATTGATAAGTTGTGGGTTGATTAAGTGAGTTGCGTCTCCTGGTGAGGATGATGTGGTTTTCTAATTATACTACAAAGAGCATCGCTAGGATTTTCCAACATTAAGTTATGTTATTTCTAAGTGAATGAGAGTGGTAGCATATGACCTTGATACATGTGGCTATGTGAATGATTATCACATTTCAATTAATATATGCATAATTCAATGTTCATGTGATTGATATGATGCATTTGATGTGTTGCATGCGAGCCTTGGATAATAGTCTTATATAGTGGGTTACTCTATACCATTGTACCGATGATTCATTTCTTCGGGCCTTACTTATTTAATGAGAAATGGTCTTTGAAGGTGAGCATAGGGTTATCTAGGATTTTATCTAGTACTTGTACTAGAGGTTTTTGTATTTTTCCTTATAATCTTTTATATTTTCCTTTTTAGTGACTTTATTTTGTGACCATAGTTAGTGGCTATTATTTGGAAGGTGAATTAACTTCCTTAACTATTACACCATTTTTATTTATGATTGTATTCTTAAAATTTAAGTAAAGTAACGTTTTAGCCTTAACACTTGGTATCAGAATGGTAGAGAAAATTGGTTTGCTATTAAGTGTGGTGGTAGCACCCCAAAATTTACTGTCTTAGCTTCAACTTGCAAATTTCAAAAATAAAATTTTGTAGTGGAAAAATTTTGGGGTGTTACACTTAACCGTAACATTAAACCTTAAAACCTAACCCCAAACCTCTAAACCAAATAAATCCTAAACCCTTAACCCTTTAGCACCAAACCCTAAACCTTAAACCCTAACATCTACACATTTTAACCTCGAACCCTAAACCCCAAAGTCTTAAGCACAGTCCATAAACGTAACCTTTATAATTTGATTTAATTTAGTACAATATTCAATTATGATTTAGTATAATGTGTATTAATGATGTTTTTATTATAAATGGAATATGGAAGGTAACAAAGGAAAGGAAAAAAAGATTAGACATGACACTCCCACTGATAAGGTGTCTAAGAGAGTTGTGACTATGAGTGCTCGAGCATGAGCTACGCTAGAATGCAAGACTAAAACAATGCTACATAGTTTAGACACCAACTATATGCCATATGAGCATGACTATGATGTCCATGGTAATGGAGGTGATTTTGGCACAAGAACCTCAAGTCAAGCGGCGAGATCCTCTTATTCATTAGCGATGGATGACAATTGGTGGTTGACTGGGCCTACAAGTAGTGGTCCGAAGATTCCTGATCTTCTTACTAGCTTTAAAGGCCATGTGGCATACGCCAAATGGAATTGTGATCAGGTAATTTTTACTATTTTATGTATCAATTAATATTTTTTTTAACCAAATTCATGTATTTTTTTTTGATCTTTTGGTAGGAACCACGTGGGCCGCTAAGGGAGCAGTCAAGGGTAAAGACTCTTCAATCCTAAGGATGAAAATGTTTATAATCTCGTTGGCTGAACAAGGTTGAGAGTTCTTCATGATAGTTACTTCCACTATCATAAATACCCACTAATATCTCCTTTTGTTGAAAGGTGGCATCCAGAGACTAATAGTTTCCATCTTTTGTTCGGTGAGATGACTATTACCCTACATGATGTATTTCTCATTATGTACCTTAATTGTCATGGGTATGCGTATACGGGAAAGCAGTTAGTATGTAATAATGATGTTGTAAGTTTACTTATGGATATGTGGTGTGAATGCGATACAGTGGTTAGGGGGACATATTTGAAGGGTAACTTGATTGAATTAGATGCCATTATCAATAAGCTTATGATCGAGAGGTTTGATGATAATGAGTCTTATGCTCGACTCTATTTGTGGTGCTTTCTTTCTTGCACAATTTTTGTAAACAAGTCTAGAAATCATGCCTCATTATCGGTGTTGAGATTAGTTGCTGATTTCAATGATATATGCTATTGATCGATTAGAGCCGCTAGTTTAGCATATCTATACAGGTAGCTTAGAGTAGCATCCAGAGTTGAGTGCAAGCAAATCAGGGTTATATGACATTATTGGAGGTAATAATTTAAGTTTACTTGTTAAATATAAAATCTTTCCCTTTTTTATGTGTATGATTTATATAGTCTGAAGTAGGAGCATCCCCTTCGTGTGATAACAATAATCTATTCATAAAATTTTCTAAGTTAGGAGAATAAAAAAACACTTCTTACTTGGACTAAAATATAACTTAGATTATAAGGAGTCATGCAAGATATGTAATAAAAATTAAAATCCATTAACTCGCCACCTTTTATTGACTTCATTATGGCTTAAATATGGCTTAAAAAGCCATGCAAATCTTGGCTAACAACTAGCCAACAAGTACCTATTTTCGAAACTCACAAGCATGAAACCCATCCTTTTTTGAAGTAGATTTTTTGAGTTAAGTTTTTTGATTTTCAAGACCTTAATTAGAATTAATTAAGGGTATTTAATGGCTTAAAGAGAAGCCATAGCAGCTGGCCAAAGGGAGTCTTAGGGATGGATTATTTTTCCATTTAGTTAATCATAAGCATGAGTAACGTACTATTTTTCCTTTTTCTTGTAATTTATGTTTACTAAGTCCTAATTATTAGCTTTTAAACCTAATTTAATAACTATTTCATGGGAAAGGGGTGATGGGAGGGTCAAAACATCAGGTCCCATGCCGATTGTTTGAGTCTTACTATAGTTAGCATGCATTCGAGTAGAATTTGGTTAAGTTAAACCCTTATGGTTACCTAAGGGTTGGTTGTAATTTTATCAAATTCTTACACTCTTATATGGGTGTAAAGATGAATGAAAGAAGGAAGCCTTGAGTATTCTATTGACCAAAGTCATGTGTCATTATTCAACCAACCTAGTGCATGGTCTATTGTATCTTTTGAAAATCTTACAATCTTTATCTTAAGAGTTGATACCTTAAGTGGTGATTGTAAGTATTTGATTTTAAGGGTTACTTGAATATCAAATCCTTTTTCCCATCTCACCCCCTCTTCTATTTTTCTCTTTTTCTAGCACTAATTTTTGGTTCCATCATCAACTCTTAGCAAGAACCAATTTGTTTAGCATTTTATGTATCGTATTCTCTCTTTTATTGTTGTGAATATGCACAGGTGTGGATCTACGAGTATGTTTCCTTTTTTTATTCGGTCTTATTCCCATACATTTGTTAACTAACAAGATGTTGCAACGATGATATGGGAGACTTCAAGTTAGAATTGTCCTCTCGAGTCAGTAGATGACCTTGTTTGGTACAAAAAGCGTCTCGATATATAGTAGGGGCGGCACAGGTGGTCAACTACCTTTCCCATTGGTATTCAATTATTGCTAAATCTTGCTAAAATTATTTTTCATGTATTTGTTGGTAGAATTTTTTCCCTTCAATACTTATTTGATATCGATGCAAGAGGTGACGACGTACCAGGGTAACATCATTTATGTTGATATTGTGAAGCTGTACATGTAATGTCATGTTGCGTGGCAATTTGGCTGCACCTAACTCATTTCCATGCTTTTTATTATACTAGCTATTTTATTCTACCACGGTGCAAAGGTCCAAAAGTATTAGGTGGATTAATCTAGTTGCAGATCATTATGGAATAACAGGCCATATCATATATTGGATTTCAGTCGTCGAGATAACTAATATGTGTATCAACATGATGCTTTTAACTCATACCTTATGTGGTTCCAGTCTCGGTCTCACCCAAGAGCCCATCGCATAGAAGATGAGGGACAATTTGATCAAGAGTACATCGCTATAGAGGTGGAAATTCATAATGCAAAGTCAGGCTGCTGCCACCGTTTCTTTATTGGAGTTGGTTCATACAAATGGATAAGATATTCCCTATTTTGGAAAATTAAATCTACAAAGGCATGCTTATACAATTCCGAATGTTTGAGAAATTCCTTTAACATCACCCCCTAACATCAGGCCAATCTTCCTTATTCCCGAAAAGTTGTAGTGTAATAGCTTTAAATCCATAATTTCTATCCCCCATAACATTACACCATGATTCAACCTATGGAAGTATCACCACCTCGATATCCAATGGTCGTGGAAAATCGTGTAAGGATAGACATGTCCTCCTGGTACTATGCATTTCACTATTACTACTACTTATTTCTTGACCCATTCCGGATTGATCAGGAGAATTCCATCCTCTTCCACATCCTTGACCCGATCGACCATGTACCCTAGGTGAATTGGAATAAGCACACATTGAATGCTCCCACTTTAACAGTTCCCTCCTTATACTATTACTAGGGAGACCCTTACTTTGTTGAACATCTGGCTTGACTATAATTGTTGTAGTGGGTTCAAATATCTCATCCATGATATTAGAATACTGCTCTAGGCCAAGAGAATTGGAATGGCCGGACATCATTTGTACCTAAGATATAGTGTTAGAATTGGAATGTTAGAATCTTATATATAATATTTTGCTGAATTGGAATGATTGTGTTAGATTTGTACCTTTGATATAATATTAGAGGCAAAGGAACATGCAGTTGGAGGAACGACTGAATCCTTGAATTGAAATCTTTCTTCAGGTGATATGATAAAAGTAAAAGTCTTCCAAAATTGATGTACTGTCGTTTCTAGGATAGGTTGATGATCTCGTTTATACTGAAATATCTTGTGTGCACATGGTAGACCATGTGTCAACCTGAAGTACACCCACACTCTAAAGGATTAGAACCAACTAAATTATATCTCTTGTTCTCCTCCTCAATTCAGGTCTAGTGCTCTATGGCATACAACATATGTGATCTCCTTAAACAACATGTTATGTGTAAAGTAATGAGGAATAATGACCCAAGGTTACTCCAAATCTTTCTTCAACTCATTCACTTGAAGTTGAATCAGTGTGTTCATCTTCAACCATAATGTGTCAAAACTTATCTAAGATGATGCTATATATTTATTTAGCCTCGAATGCTCACTTTCCACCCTATAATTAATATTTTAAAATATAAGTGTTGGTTATTTAATTACAAGTTAAATGATAAAAAATATCCACACTAATAGAATTATACCTGTTGGTCATATAAGTGCCAAAGTAAAACTCTTAGTCAACCCATATTGAAACAAACCTCTCCTTATAAGGATTCAACTAAGTCTCATAGATATATTGTATCAGATGAGGAAATATGCCCCATATATCGTGCGTCAATAAAAGCTTATTTTCATATGTCTTCAATTTGGCCATCTTTACAATCTTCCTCCATTGGATCATGAAATGTTCTCCAGATGCTGCAATTCTTAATTTTTTTTTGTAGCATGTGAGAGAATAATTTTACCAATATGTCATCTACATAAGATGAGGGCTACATTAGAAAAAACCTTAGGCATTATTTCTGTCCCACCTAGTTCTCTATCAATGATGATAATATTTGGTTCATGAGGCTCTACCATCTTCTTCACCTTATCAAGCACCCATTTAAAATCATTTTCTTTTTTCCTTCCCATAAACGCCAAAGCTATAACACCCTAAAATTTTAAAATCAAAATTTAAATATTTAACCTTTTATTTGAGATAATTTAATATTAAATTATTAATTTAATTATTTTAGGTACCCTTAATTTACAAAATAGATAGAATTATTTAATAAATAAAATATAATTACTTTTATCATTTTATCTTACTCTCTTATCCAAATAAATCCCAAACCCATAATTTTTACCAAAATTATTATCTTAAATTAATACCTAAATTTTATATTTCTCCAAGATTTTTTTTTATTTTTCTACTAGACAACTTAGCTTAGCCATATATGGCTATCTTATGATGAATTTAATATTTTTACATGAGCTATTAAAATGGCTTATTGCAAAAATGAGTACCACCGTTGCTAATAATTTCCTTTGGAGTCCCAAACCGCATGATACTATTTTTCTGTATGAAGCAAATCATCACCCTAGCATCATTAGTTGGCAGTGTTGTGACCTCTATCCACTTGGAGACATAGTCCACCGCTACCAGAATATAATTATTTCCAAAGGGGGATGGAAATAGGCCCATGAAATCAATGCCCCATATATCAAACAATTCAACTTGTAAGATTCTTGTTTAAGGCATCTGCTTCCTTATCGAGATGTTCCTAGTGTGTTGACATTGCCCACATTTCTATACTTATTCCCTAGCATCTCTGAATATTGTCGGCCCATAGAATACACATTGTAGGACCTTAGCTATTTTCCTTATTCCTCCAAAATGACCTTCATAGGCTACGTGGTGACAGGCGGCTAATATTTCCTTAGCCTCCTCTTCACTTACCTTTGCATTAGTCCATCAGTACATTGACGGAATAGGAATGTTTGTCCCAGTAGTAGTACTTGAGTTCATGGAAGATTTTTTTTATTTCTTGGTGAGATGGGATGGTATTATGCATGCTAGGTAGTTGGCGATATCAACATACCAGGGTGGTTGACCCTGCCTGACTTTCAGGAATTGTTCTTTGGGGAAGTCCTCTTTAATCCAATTTTTTTAATCCTCGGTGTACCCTTCCAGTATGGAGAGATGATCTGCAATTTTATTATCCTTCCCTTGACGGTCCTTGATCTCGACGTTAAATTCCTGCAAGAGTAAGATCCATCTTAGCAATCTAGGTTTGACATCTTTTTAGCAAGTAAAAAATGAATAGTAGCATGGTTCGTGAATATAACCACTTTACTTCCTAGGAGATAAGATTGAAACTTATCAAATGCAAACATTACTACTAGTAAGTCCTTTTCGGGTACAGTGTAATTTAATTGTGCTTCATTGAGTGTTTTACTAGCATAGCAGATGTTGTGGATGAAATTTTTCTTCCGTTGTCCTAAGACGTTCCTATAGTGCAATCACTCGCATCACATATTAATTCAAAGAGAACAGTCCAGTCTGGTCCTACAATAATGGGGGCTATGGTGAATGCTAACTTTAGTCTCTTTAAGGTTGCCTTGCAACATTCATTGAATTCAAATTTTTTGTCATGTTCCAACTGTTGACAAAGGGGTTTAGTAATTTTGGAGAAGTCCTTGATGAATCATCTGTAAAATCTCGCATGTCCTAGGACACTTCTCACACCCCTAATAGTGGTGGAAGGAGGTAATGCTTTGATAACCTCCAACTTTGTCATGTCAACCTCTAGTCCTTGTTGTAATACCTTATGACCTAACATAACATCTTCTTGAACCATGAAGTGACATTTTTCCTAATTAAGAGCCACATAATAATACTCACAAGGTCTTTTAATTAGGTCAAATCCACTCATATCAGTTATTTGGACCTCATAAGGCATTTGGGATCGCATAAGAGAAAAACACCGGAATATTACCAAGTGAATACCAAACATAACTCGAATTAGCTACCTCATGTGGTATAAGTCACGACTCAAGATATTTAAATTTAAATGATTAATTTTTTTATTTAAAGATTTAATCAATCTTAAATTAGGCATTAAAGCCAATTAATTTCATATGGCATCAAAGCTGATCTAGTCTAAGTTACATTAAAGTCAATTTAGTCCAAGAAGCATTAAAAATCATCTAGTTCAAATGGAATTAAGGCCTATTTAATCCAAGTGACATTAAAGTCGATCAATTCTAAGTGATATTAAAGCCAAACTAATTTAAGTGACATTAGAGACAATCAATTTTAGGTGACATTAAAGCCGATCGATTCCAGGTGGCATTAAAGCTGAATAATTGCAAGGCATAAAATTCAACATAAGGTATCATACAATTTCAGTCTATACCCAAGCAAGGATATGGTTTTTTAAACCGATTACAATTTAGATACATTAGAAAATACTCTAAAATCACCAAATAGTTCATAATTAGATGAACATGTTAAGCACATAATTATGAATCCATGATCAACCCTTCACATACTCAAACACATACAATATTCAAGAGGCATATTAACATGTGTTTAAATAGAAGTTATAAACTCATACATACATAGAATTACCACACAAAAGCATAACATACGCTTGACATACTTAAATAATCATAAATCATACTCAGCATCTTCCACTTCAAGAAGGCATACATTCTAGATTTTTCCATAAGTAAAGGTAAGTAATGACTTACCTAAATAAGAAACTAGCTAAGCAAATTTAGAAGAGAGAGAGAGAGATTGAAAGCTTAATAATCCACGATAATGATTTCCTAGATCGTCGATAGAAATCATAAGGTTATGTTAGAAACTACCTTACCGATCAACATTAAGTATTACAATTTAATCAACAAAGAGAGACACAAACGGTCTTTCTTAGAAAATGTTTCCAAAACCTAAGATTCGTTAGCGTAGCTCTATTAAGATTTAAAATTAAATATTAACCAAATCGGGTTCAACACATATTACTTATAGAATTTCAAATTGATTTGGAAAACCAAGGAAGGAATAATAGAGAATAAGTTAATTTTATCAAAAATAATTTACTAATTAGGTTTTCCAACAAAAAAAGATAAACCAACTATTTTCAGATAACTAATCCAACCTGATAACATTAAAAAAATACAATTCAAATGATTTTAAATTAAATCTAATAATCTATTAGGTGAAAGAAACATAAGAAAATCATTTTCATAAAACTATCACCGAAAATTGAGGTTTCTAAGCCCAAACTACAAACCAACTGATTAACTTTGATTACCTTAAATTAATAGCTTAAAATACAATTAAATTAATTTTAGATAAATATAGATACTTAATTTCAACAAATAATCTTACTAGTAGCCAATTTAAGATAATCATTTTCTAAAATTAAGGTTTTAAAGCCAAAGACACAAACTCGAACAATTTAAATTAATTAACCCCATTTAAAGGCATTATAATTTAATTAGTGTCATTTCAACTATTTTGATAAATTCAATTTTAGAAAAATAACTATATAAATGACCAATTTTATAATTTCATTTGAAATTTGAGGTTTTAGGCCTCAACAATGCAATTCAATTAAAATTAATCTATTTAAATTGAATGTTTAGAAATAAAATTAGACATATTTTATAACATATTGTATTATCAATTGATCAAAATAATAAAATAAATACCCAACTTAGCACAATTAGAAGTTTTGTGTCTAGGATGCTAATTCGGTCAAGTCTCATTAAAAATACTTAAATTGATGGTTTGGAATTGCAAATAGATGTATTCTAATTTAAATTATATAATTAATTGAATAAAATAACTTGATTACACAATACAATTTATATCCGCAAGAGTTCTTCCAATCGATTTCACACAATTTTCCCTAGTTGACACTTCCACCATAAACATAAATACATTTCAAAGCATATTATAAACAACTCAATTATATAATTCAATTTCAATACACTTGTATTTTGACCTAGAAATCCAATTTAGATTAATTTCACATAAAATATCAAATTGAAAATTCTAGTATGAAATTAGATACATTCTATAGCATATTATATAATCAATTAATTAAAAATAGCTTAGTTGGATGAATTCAAAAAATCCAGACATATTTCACATAAAATATCAAATTGAAAATTCTTGCATGAAATTAGATACATTTTATAGCATATTATATAATCAATTAATTAAAAATAGCTTAGTTGGACGAATTCAAAAAATCCGGACATAATTGGTTGAAAATTTTGATTTTTATAAATAAACCACATACAGTACAATTAACAACTCTAAATTAATCATACAAAATATATGTATACATATTTAAACAACATATATACTTTAAATTAATTACACCCAATCTATACACTATTTACTAAATTTAGAATTTAAGGTTTTTGAAAATTTATACCAAATGAAAAGTATCAAATTGGTGCGGGTGAATACCGAAGAAGCTCTATCAAAGGTTGAAGGGTGTTTTTTGGTGGTTGGTTGACATAAAAAATGGCCGGATGTCATGGCTGCACTACCGATGCGCTATTGTACATTGCTAGCTACATCGTTGTCACTTGCCATCGCCATCGCTCACTGGTGTAGCTGCTACTACTAGTGCCATTGGTGGAGGCCGGATATGGTGAGGTGGTGGTGAAAGAAGTAGAGAAGAGGGGCAGGGAGAAGAAAGGTTGGCAAGATAGGGTTTGCACTTAGGGGAGAACGGGAAATAAAGAGAAAGAAGAAAAGAAGGAGATAAAAGAAAAAGGAAAATGGTGGGGACTGGTTAAGTATTGCTTTTTTATTTTTTATTTTTTTACAAATACACATATGTATAAGATGGTATTAAAAATCTAAAAATATTAATTGGTGACTTTATCTAAAAATAATTTAATTAAAATTATTTCATAAAGATCCAAAGGTATGAAATCAATATAAAAGCTATTTAAAGGATTTTGGAAAATCTTTCAAAAGAAAATACCAACGAGTGTGGGAATCAGTATTATTTATAAAAAAAATACATAATATGACTTCAAAAAATATTTAAAACGATTTGAATCAAGTTCTAAGAATCTGGGATCTGTAAACTAAAAAGGATAATACAGAAGAAAATTAATTTTGGAAAGAAAATCATTAATAAGTTACAAAATTCTTTTTAATTTAAAAGTTTTTGATGATATTAATGACCTTAGAAAAATAAATAAATTCATAGGTAGAAATATTTTCTACGGATAAAAATCATTAAAATGATTTCACAATTTTAATGGGAGTTTTTATAGTTTAAATAATTTATTTCATTAACGAAGTATAACTCCAAAATAAATTCGTAATTACACGATCAAGTAATAACTTGAAACGAATCTAAAATATTAAAAATAAAAATACAAGAATGAACAAAAACATATATTTTTAAACAAAATTAAAATCATATGGATATAATAAAATTATGGTTGTGAATGAATTTATCTAGAATGGTCTGCAATGAAAATGATTAGTTAAATTCTAATATGAATTTGAAATTATCAATAAATCCATAAAATTAATTGAATTTAAAATAATTAAATATTTTTATCAAATTATGCTAATAAAATAATTAATCTTAATAAAATTAAAATTTGAAAATATGGGGTATTACATCGAGTGTCAAGGCCTAAGGCACTATCAAAATGGGTTGTCCCAACAGAAGAGTTATGAATCTTTTGATACTAGATGAGGGAACCCATGAGGATATATGAAGATAGATGATATTAAATTATGAGTATTTGGGGGGGAAGAAGAGAATAAGAGGCACCTCGGAGATGTAGGAGTAGTCAATTGGTGAGAAGGGTGTTGTATACCAAGGAGTTTGTGGAGGAGACATAACGGGAGAAAACATTCCAAATTAAGAGCATAATCCTTGGTAAGACATGTTCCCTTATTATTGATGGAGGAAGTTGTGCAAATGTAGCATCTTGCGCACTTATGTAGAAGCTTAAATTGCCTACCGATCAACATACCAAACCACATAAGCTACAATGGCTTGGAGCATGTTTTAGATTCCAAAAACGTTAAGTTCCAGATTCATGAAAGAAAAATAATTGTTGATAAACCTAAGAGATGACTAATATGTGATGGGTTCCCTTATTTCTTCAACCAATGTGATAGGCTCTTCTAACACATAACAGGAGAAGTACCACTTATTGTTTGAAATTTGTCAAAAAGAACATTGGACTCACACCCCTTAGTCCCTGTTCCTCACTTCTTAGGGAGTAACAAAAAAAACTTTTTTTAGATATCAAGGGGATAGAAAAGGGCTAGCTATGGGAAAGGTCATGTATTTTTTATTGTTGCTTGAAGATAATGAATGAAGTGGAGGAAGTGACCTATAGGCCAAACCTTTACCAAGGGAGTTTAGGGATGTTGTACCAAATGATATACCAAGTGAATTAACCCTTAAGGGGAATTGAGCACCAAATTGGCTTAGTCCCCAATGCTACACTCACTAACAAGCCCTATTATAGGTGTAATCCTAAGGAAGTTGGAGAATTACAAAGTTAAGTTTTCAAGTTGTTGCAAAAAGGGTTCATTAAAGAATCCCTTAGTTCTTGTGTGGTACCGACCCTTTTGGTACCAAATAAGGATAGGGGTATGAGGATGTGTTTTGATAGAAGAGATATCAATAACATCCCCATCAAGTATAGGCATACTATACCTAGGCTTGATGAAATGTTGGATTGCTTACATGGGGTTTGTGTATTTTCAAAGATTGACTTGAGGAATGGATACTATCAAATTATATTAAAGGAAAGATATAAATGGATTCCCACCTTCAAGACCAAGGGAGGGCTATATGTGTGGATGGTGATGCCTTTCGGGTACTCCAATGCACTCAGTACCATCATGAGGCTCATGGATAAAGTCCTTAGGCCCTTTATCTCTAAATTTGTTGCAGTGTACTTTGATGATATACTTGTGTACTCCTTTAGTAGTAACGACCATTTAAAACATTTAAGGCTTGTATTTTTGGCCCTTAAACACAACAAGTTGTATGCGAAGTTATAGTTTTTGTGTTAAAAGTCACCTTACTAGGTTTTGTTGTATCCAAGAATGATATTTTAATAGAAGTATCAAAGGTGGAAGCAATAAGGTTGTGGCTTATACCTACATCTATTACCCATGTTCGATTCTTATAGGAGGTTCATAAAAGGATTTATCACTCTTTTGGCCCTATTACTAAGTGTCTCAAGAAGGGATAATTCAAATGCACACTTAAAAACTAAGAATCCTTTGAGATGAATAAGGGAAAGCTCAATGAGGCATCCATCTTGAGGTTACCAGATTTACTACATTTTTTTAAATTGAGTGCGATGCGAGTGGATTTGGGATTGGAGTGGTCCTACTAGAAGAAGACAAGCCAATAGACTATTTTATGGAAAATTTTATTGGATTAAGGTCCACCTACAACACATATGACAAGGAGTTCTATGTTGTCGTTAGGGATCTAGATCAATGATATCATTACTTGAGGCCCACACATTTTGTATTACACACCGCTCATGAGTCACCAAAACATGTAAATGGGAAACATAATCTTAACCCTAGGCATGTAAGGTGGATAGACTTTTACAATCATTCTCTTTTATAGTAAAACATAAAAGTGAAAAAAGTAATGTATTAGTCAATTCCCTCTCTAGAAGGTATTGTATGTTGTCCCCATTAGAAGCTTGAGTCTTAAGATTTGGATGCTTGAAGGAGAAATACAAGGAGGATTAAGGTTATGTAAATTACTTTGAATACCATTCAATTTTTTAGGCTTCTATGTCATACAAGATGGCTTCCTCTTCAAGTATAGCAAGCTTTTCATCCAGAATAGTCCCATTCGAGAGTTGTTGGCATAAGAGGCACATGGAGGTGGGTCAGTTATACATTTTAGAATCAATAAGACCTATAAAGTACTTTAGAAACAATTCTATTGGCATAAGATGATAAGTGATGTACATGAAGTTATAGATAGATATGCTACCTATCAAAAGTCTAAGAGTCACTTCCATCAAGAACTCTACACTTCATTACCTGTCTCTCATCAACCTTGGGACCATGGAAGGATGGAATTCATAGTGGCTTTGCCCATAACGTAAAGGAAAAATGACACAATTATGGTGGTAGTGTATTTGTTTTCTAAAATGACTCACTTCATCCCATATTATAATATGGATGATGCCTCATATATAGTTGATCTATTCTTTAAAGAAGTAGTAAGGTTTCATGGTGTTCCTAATTATGTTATCTCGATAACGATACCAAGTTTCTTAGCTATTTTTGGAAAACTTTGTGGAGATTAGTTGGTACTAAACTTATATTTAGCACTTCCTACAGTCCAAAAACAAATGGACAAAAAGAAGTCATTAATCAGACCTTGAATACTATCTTGCACACCTTGGTGCACATATCCCTCAAGATTGGGACCTTAAGCTTCCTCATGCTGTATTTTCATAAATAATGTCCCCTACATATGCCACTAGCCATTCACCTTTTTATATTATGTATGGTATCAACTCTATCACTCCCATTGAGCTCTTACCACTTCCTATCAAGGCCCCAAAAAATTTTAAATCCAAAGACAGAGTTCAATCCTTCAATAAATTAAATGAGTTAGTCAAAGTAAGAATTCAAAATGTTAATGAAATAAATAAAAGGAAGACTAATCAACATTATAGGGAACAAAATTTTGAACCAGTTTATCTTATGTGGCTATATCTTAGAAAGGAAAGGTTTGCCTCTAGAAGGAAAAAAAATCTTATTCCAAGAAGAGATGGGTCATTCAAGGTTCTTGAGAAGATTGGAAGCAATGTTTATTAGCTTGAGCTATCACTAGACATAGAAAATATATCAAACACATTTATTGTGGTGATCTACTCCCCTTCCTATATGATGAGCCCTACCTAAATGAGGAGGAAACTTTCTAAAATGAGAAGGATGATCCAGGATCATTCCATAATAATATTTCACTTATTAATTTTCCTAAGTTAGAGGATTAGAATTTTTTTAACTTGGGTAAAATTAATTAGCTAAATTTGATAAAATAAATGGACATACCAACTCATGCACCAACCATGTAAGAAATGTGCATGGCTATACATGGTGTCATGTCTAGCTATGGTAGCACATCTAGCCCAAGTCCAATTGATATGGTATCAGATGAAGCCCAAGCCTAACTAGCCATTTTTTTTGTTGAATGCCAAGTATGCCACTTAATAAGCTAAACACAATTAGCCTTGTTACCATGCCATTTTTAAGGGACAAAAATAGAAGAAGAAAAAGAAAGACAAGTGGATGGTGGAGTAGGTCAAAAAAATTCATCCAAGTTAACTTTGGGTATTAACCATCTCAAGCTAGTGACCAACCCAAGTCTATCCCATATATTGGAAACAAGGTTTAAGCCCACAAATTAGGTTATTTTGATTAACTAAAGCATGATGGATGATTAATTTAGTATGGGGAGTGAATGAATGATTGCACTTTGAAAAATGAACTTGTACAGTTAGCCATGCAGAGGTATGGAGGCCATAACACCCCTATGTGCTGAACCTAATATAGTTACAATTCAAATTCTTGTTATCTTATATCAAGTAACTAGTTTGGTTAAAATTAACTAAGTAGGTAAAGGGGAAAATTAGAATGGAATTTTTGTGCTCGTAAATTCCACTATTAATATGGGTAGCTTCAATACAATGTAAGACATCATCCCCTTGAATTGAAACCAGAATTTTTGAGCTTACCTATTTCCTCTCTTTTAGAATTAAGTGAAATTTTTATTTTGAGGTGTAAAATCTCACAATTTTTATCTCAAGTATTGAAATCTTGGGTGGTAATTGTGAGTGCTTGATCTTTCTCTCTACCTTAGATCAAATTCTACCCAACTTCTCACCCTTTCTCTCTTTTTAACTTTTAGTGGTCAATTATCTCATAAGCCACCATATTCTGTTAAGCATGTGCCAACTTGTTTAGCATATGCATCAATTATTGAGTTATAATTATGATTAAAAATATTTTCTATTGATCATAATTGATAATTAATATTATTTGTATTAGCTGTTTCTTTATAATTACAATTAAAATTAATTATAATAAAAACATTATTTTGAAAAAATATTTTTATCTTTAAAATTAATATTATCTATATTGATTAATTATTTATATTTATAATAATTAATAATTTTATTAATAATTATAATATATTTTTTTATTAATTTATGTATTGATTATTTATTTATGAATATGATTAATATCATTATTAATAATAATTAATTTATCATTAAAATTAATTTTATTCTCATTAATCATTTATTAATGATAGTATTTTACTAATTACTAATTATAAATAATATTTTCCTTATTAGTTTTCTAATTATAATTATATGTAGTATTTTTCATATTGATGAATTATTCATAATTGCAAAAAAAAAACTCATTCTTATTAATTATCATATTATAATTGTAATCAATATTAATATTATGAATTAATTATTTTAAATTATAATTAATATAATTTATATTTCTCATTAATTTGTAATAATTTTTATAAATGTTGATATTTGCCATAATTTATAATTATAACAAATATTATTCTTACTAATTATTTATTGATAATAATAATTAAAATTATATGTAATAATTATATATTTATGTTTGTGATTAATATCATTCTTATAATACTATTGACCATTAAAATTATGTTGTGTTGGTTTATTAATTTATATTTATGATGAATATTATTATCGCTAATTTTTTATTCATGATTATAATTAATGATGTATGTACTAGTTATTTACTTATAATTCCTTGATTTAGCTTTATGGGGAGAAAAGAATGAAAAAATATGAGGCCGAGAAACGAATCTAGCCATTATAGTGCAATTAAAATACCAAAGTTAGAGCCAATGATATATTGAGGAAGCCAAATGCTAGAGGCATAGAGTATGGTGATTGGTGGAGGCTAGAATAGAAGAAAAAAGCCAAAATCGGCCGACCACCTAAACTGGAAGAATGAATACAAATCAAGAAATGGAATAACATGTGATAATTGTGGCCTCTACTGACAACGAGGGTGATGGAGCTAACCCCAACAATAACAAACGACTAATGAGGAAGGGTGAAAGAATAGTGGCAAAATGTCAAGGCTGAGAGATGAGTGAAAGTCTAAAACTGGAAGACAAAAAACATCAAGACTTGAAGCAACAAATTAAAACATTAAAATTAAACTAAGCAAAAGAAATTCTTAAAAAGAAAAACCTATTTGGGGTGGTGGGGATGAGGAACCCATACTCATCCTTTCCTCAATCTCAAACTAATCCCCCATCGTCTATTTTGTAGGCAACTCTAGCTTGTTCCTCTTTTTATTTGACCATGTGAATTTTACACCCATAAATTGAAGGTTGTCTAAATATAGATCATGCACACACTATTAGAACTCTTCCATATCCTAATGGTGTAGAAGACCCTAAACTTTATCTGAGGGATTCAATATGGAATTACAATCACCTAGTATAATTCATAGTTGCTGGTGTGGTTGACTTTGATCTAACCAAGTCCATAACCTCCTTCATTCTATCCTAGTATTAGGAGCATAAGATTTAGTGACATAACTAATTAAATGTTGCAAAACATTAAGAAATTTCACCTACTCACCTTGATCACATGAGATATCAACTTCTATATGCCATTTTAAGCTAAGCCATCCAAGACATACTCAGTCATTATGATGGTGCTCATAATTACACACCCATTCCCATCATAGAAAAAGTGTATTTTGAATCTTGTTTAGCTTATTTTTTTTAACTTTAGTATTAATCAATCGTACTATCTCTATTTTGTTTACTTTATCCATTTTCTCACCTCTTTTATTTTTTGAGAGTCATTCAATACTTGGTCCTCCATCACCTTTCTTCCCTTATTTACTCTCCAGAAAGGTAAAAAATTATGCTATTAATGTAGGCTAGGACTAATATCATTGCTATCATATGACATAATTTATACTACACTATTTATCAGTCTACCAATACCATGGGATGGATGTGTTATCTCTGGTGGTTTAGAAGAAATAGGAGGCATAGGGTCCATGTCCTTTTTGCTTAATATTCTAGGAGGCTTTTTGTTACACTCTATTGTCTACCATCTCAAACAACAACCCCTTGCTTTGGGGGCAGTGTAACACCCCCAAAATTCACTACTGAAAAATTTCGTTTTATTAAAAGATAATTGCGGAAGCAAATTAGTGAAACGTGAACTTTGGGAGTATTACCGCCACACTTAGTACCAGACCGGTTCACTCATACCGTTCCAGTACCAAGTTCTAAGGCTAATAAAAATGAAATACAATTTGAAAGACATTCAGCATGCACAAATCAGAGTAAATTGCAAGAAATTCAACATACTTAAATCAGAGTAGCGCATCAAATCGTTTACAGGAATAAAATCCACCAATGGTGGTTAAAGTAACAACATAACAAAAACTAGGAAATTAAATGAAGAAGGAGGAAAACCCTAACGATACCGGATAACTCCTTACTCTCTTTCTCGTAGCCCACTTGAGTAGCACCTGAAAATACCTGCAAGGGCACTGCCCATTGAATAGGCAGGGGCCCCATAAAGGGAATCCCTTCAGTACTACGGTACTAAGTAACCCTTTAATACCACACTTAAAGACAGGCCCGCATACGGCACATAATGCAAGCTATGTACATATGAAAACAGAGATGCATACATAACAATCACACATATAGCAAGTTATAATCCACGATCGATACTTTTGGGCCTTAAGCCATGTCATAGTATAAAACCCATATATTTGGCCTTAAGCCATTATTCCGTCACCATTCAATCTGTAACACCCCCAAATTTACTACTGAAAAATTTCGTTTAACTCAAAAGTTTTTTGTGGAAGCAAGAGAATTAAAACCGTAAACTCGGGGGCATTACCGCCACACTTAGTACCAGATCGATCCATAACTACCGACCCATACTAAGTGCTAAGGCTAGAAAGAAATAAAACCAGGACAACCATTCATAAACCACGAGTTCTACAAATCAGAGAGTGCGAAGGTAAAAGTTACATTCCGAAATACAATTTAAAAGGTCCATCTATCAGAATACTTAAAATAACGGAATAGCAAGATACGATAAAACCCTTGAAAAGTTAAATACAACATCTGTGTCCTCTAAAGACAAATACGATTAAACCACACGATTTTCGAAGGGTAATTATCCGGACCACTTATCACTCATATCCAGTCTTCCACCCCAACTTAGTAAACGATCAAGACCTGCATCAAAGGTCTGCTCCCCACCATCGGTGGATCATCACAGGACCCGGTAATCAAGGCAGTATCAGTACGGTCCAGTACTGAGTAAGGCGTAGACGCTAAGCATACAATCACACACAATCATAAAAGCAACATGCATATATACACAAGATACATGATCAATACGTCAGCCATACATCAGGATAAGTAAACGGAAAGCTGAATCATGCTCATACAATGTCCGTTATTTCTTATTATGAGAATAATCTCTTTTACCAACAGTCTTTATTTAACCTGTAAGCACGGGGACCTCCACTATTATAGCCGGTGGTCCGGAAATATAATCACAGGGCAGAACGCCTCTGACCACTATTAATAACCGTGGATCGGACTGGCCCCGCACTTACATGGTGTTCCACTGTAAGTGATTAGTATTTTTCCTGATTTAACTTATTTACTTTGGATGTACTGAGCCGAGATCCCTCCACTATTATAGCCGGTGGTCCGGAAATAAACACAGAGCAGAACGCCTCTGACCACTATTAATAACCGGTGGATCGGACTGGGCTCGGCTCAATAATCTCACTTTACGTTATTAGTGTCTTCTCAGTATCTTCCCCGATTTAACTTATTAGTTTGGGTCTGTCGAGCCCGGATCCCTCCACTATTGTAGCCGGTGGTCCGGAAATATAATTACAGGGCAACACGCCTCTGACCACTATTAATAACCGGTGGAACGGACTGGGTCGGGCTCATCAGTATTTCACTTTAAGCAGTTAATGTCTTATTCGTATCTTATTGAATCACATCAGGTCCTTGACATGCATAAGTCATTCACTACATTCATTACACATCACATACGGTAAAATGCACATAATAACGTCAAACGACTCTAATATCACCTTACAAACCTTGATACCACCATAAGCCATTATTACCACCAAGTAATCATTAATACCACCATATAAACCCTAATACCACCTTACAAACCCTAATATCACCATAAGTATTTAATACCACCATATAATCATAAAATACCACTATGTAAACTACAATACCATCTTCCAAATCCCAATACCACAATAAGTCATTCATATACCACCAATCAATCATTAAAACCACTATATAAACCACCATACCATCTTCCAAACCCTAATACCACAATACCATCTCACAAAGCCCAATACTACTATAGTCACTAATACCACCTAGTAATTATTAAAACAACTATATAAACCCTAATGCCACCTTACAAACCCTAATACCACCAAATACTCATTAAAACCACTATATAAACCCCAATACTACCCATCATATCGCCAAGCAACAGACCTCCCCACGCAACCTTAATTTATACCCACCTTTTGTTTACTTAATTCCACTTCCTCCTCATTATTTCCCAAATGGTGAACTACTTAGGTTGTCCATACCTTGTTTAGCCAACATACTCCCCTTTGGTCATTCTAACCTCTTATTTTTCTTTTTCAAATCTCCCACTTCACCACACTCACTCACATAACCCACCCTACATGACGTAGGGGTCACATCACATCACACTACATCACAACACATCACACTACATCACAGCATATTAGTACACGAAGACTAGGATACGGGGACGTACCTCGGATCCATGCTGCGCTTCACAAATATACACATAATACACAGGTTATAGCATACAATTGTACAATGCATATAAGACACTTAAAACAAGCAGTGCACACAAGTGGCCTTAGTTACGTCCTTACCTAAATCGGCGCCGGGCTTGGAGCACGCTCCTACACTTCCTGGGGTTTGACCCGGTTACCTATAAGGGGGGAAAGAGATCCCTAGTTCGTGGGTCCACGAGAAAGCTTTCCTAGATCCGACAGAAATCGAAAGCTAAATTAGAAGCTATCCTATCAATCAATAATTTCAATTATTATAATTTAATCGATACGAAGAGACACAAACTATTTTTCTTGGAAAATGTGTCCAAAACTTAGGACTTAAAAGCATAGCTCTATTAAGACTTAAGATTAAATATAAATCAAAACAGATTAATACAAACACACTTAGGACATTTCAAATTAGTTCGGAAACCCGAGAAGAATAATCGATCGTAGGTTAATTTATCGGAAATAACTTATTTATTAGGTTTTACAACTAAATAAGTAATCCAACCAATTTACATGGAATCAAATCCCAACCGATTAGGTTAAAACATAATTTAAATGATGTAAAACCCAAGATAGAAATCGATTAGGTAAACTACACATAGCAAAATAAATTCTACAGAATCATCCCCGAAGATTAGGGTTTTAAATGCCTAACTACGAATCGACCAAATTACTTTGATTACCTCAAATTGATAGTTTTAAAACACAATTAAACTAATTTTAGATAAATCCAGATAATCAATTTCAACAAAACAATCTTCCGATTAACCAATTCCAAACAATCCATTTTTACAATTAGGGTTTTAAAGCCCATGACACAACTCAGGTAATTCAAATCAATTAATTACAATTAAAGGTATTAGAAAGCAATTAGGATCATTTCAACTACTTCTATAAATCTAACTTTAGAAAAACAATTATACAAATACCAATCTCGTAATCTTACTTAAAATCTAGGGTTTTAGGCCCGAAAATGCAATTCGGTAAAATTCTATAAATTTAATCAAATTGAATGTTTAGAAATACAATTAAACACATTTTATAACATATCAAATAATCAATTGCTCAAAACCGATAAAAGAAATACGCAATTCAGCACAATTAGGGTTTTTGAACCCGGAACGCAAATCCGATCAATTATTGCCAAAACATACCAATTGACGGTTCAGAAATGTAATTAAACATATTCTAATATAATTTATATAGTCAATTGAATAAAATAACCCAATTACAAAATCCAATTTAAACCCGCGGGATTTTTGACCTAAAAAATCCAATTCCGGTCGATTACGTACGATTTTCCCAAATTAACACTTCTAACATAAAATTTAATACATTTTAAACAATATTATAAAATCAATTGAGCAAAACGACTCAATTATACGACCCAATTTTATTATATCCAAAATCTGACCTAGGAATCAAATTCCGATAAAACCTGCATAAATTTCTCAAATTGATAGTTCCAAAATGAAATTGGATACATTTTAAAACATATTGTATAATCAATTTGTCCGAAATCACAAAAACGGGCGGATCTGAAAAATTCGGGCATAACCCGGCCAAAAATCCGATTTTCCCAAAATTTCAACACAACCACACAATTAACTCTTCCAAATCATTCTTATAGCATATACATACATAATCAAACAATTAATTTAGCTTTTTATAAGCTAATTCATACCCAATCAACCAAAACAAGGGTTAGGGTTTTCGGAAATTATACCAAACGAAAAACCGACGGATCGGGGCAAAGAAAGGCCGGGGAAGCTTCGTTGGAGGCCAAGGACTGCTCGCCGGTGATCGGCGAGGCTCGCCGGAGCCGGACGGTGGCAGTGCTGCCTGCGGTTGCTCCTCCTGCGCGCAGCTGCTGCGGTGCTGCTGCTCCTGCGCGGCTGTTGTGCTGCGGTGGTCGGTCTTGGTGGCGAGGGGCAGCAGGTTGGAGGTCGGCCGGTGGTTGGCGAGGAGGAGCTGGGGAGATGGAGAGGGAGGCTGGGTCGGCTAGGGCTTCGAACTACAGAACAGGGAGCACGAGAAAGGGGTCGGGGTAGGGGAGAGAAGAGAGAAGGGAAAAGAAGGGGGGCGGGGCACCGGTCGGGTAGGGCTGCCAGGTTTTTTTTTTTTTTTTTTTTTTTACAAATACACATATAAAATAAACTACTAAAAATTTAAAAACTATTATTGGGGAATTTTATCTAAAATTCATTAAATGAAAATTATTTCGTAAGGTTCCGAAGGCTTAAAATTAATAAAAAGCTATATAAAGAATTTCGGAAACATTTTCGGAAAAACTTACCAACGATCATAAAAATTTGTATTATTTACGGAAATATATTATAAGGCCTCGAAAAATTATTTAAAAGCATATAACAAAATATTTAAGTCAACTTCTAATAAATCGAGATTAATTTACATAATTTCCGAAATCGGTTTTCCACAAACCAAAAAGCATAAAACAAAAGAAAATTAATTCCATAAGAAAATTCATAAATAAACTCCGAAAATCTTTTTAATTTAAAACTTCCCAAAAATTATTAACGATTCCCGAAATGAATAAATTTAAAGTCGGAAATATTTTCTACGGGTAAAATCATTAAAATAAATTTAACTATTTAAACAGAAATTCTATAATTAAATAATATATTTCATTAACGAAACATAACTTCAAAACAAAGTCGTACACACATGACGAAGATATAATCGAAAATGAATTAAAAATATTAAAACCCAAAATACGAGAAAGAACGGGAATATATATTTTTAACCGAAGATCGAAATCATAAGAATATAATAAAATCACTGTCGTGAACGAATTTGTCTAGAATGGTTCGCAACAACAATGATTAATTACATTCAATTATGAATTCAAAATCATCGATAAATCCGTAAAACGAAACGAAATTAGAATAATTAATTATTTACATCAAATTACGCTAATAAAATCATTAAACTTAATAAATTTGAATTTTAAAAATACGGGGTATTACACAATCAGTATCATATTTTATATCCATATGAGTGCGAGAACCTCACTATTATAGTCGGTGTACCGAAAAGTATACACTCAGGGCAGAACGCCTCTGACCATTGTTATTGGCGGTGGACCGGAAGATAAACACACAGGGCAGAACGCACCTGACCACTATTACTTGCTGGTGGACCGGTCTGGCCCCGACTCACATGGTGTTCCACTATAAGTGATTAGTATTTTTCCATAATCTTATTCACATACATAACTGATTTTATTGAGCTCGGGACCCTCACTATTATTGCCGGTGGACCGGATTACATATAAACTCATCATCCAGGGCACAACGCTCCTGGCCACTATTATAACCGGTGGACCGGGATATATAAAGAATCATCATCCAGGGCACAATGCTCCTGGCCACTATTATAACCGGTGGACCGGGATATATAAAGAATCATCACCCAGGGCACAATGCTCCTGGCCACTATTATAACCGGTGGACCGGTACTCAATATCATAATCATCTGGGCCCGGCTCATTAATATTCCACTTTCAATTATAGTATCTTTCCTTTCTTTAATCAGCACATCAATCATATTTATTTTCCTCGAACGGGAGATCAATAACCTGGGACACAAAGGTACACCGGTCGTACCGGTGCATATCAGCTACTCAGTACCCTTCAACCACGAACCCAAGGACGCAAAGGTACCCTGGTCGTACTGGTGCATAAAGCTAACTCAATACCCTATCGACAAGGACACCTAATCCATAAGTATGCATACCCCCTAACTAGGTCCGTAGAGCTAGAAAAAGTAAGATATAGGGCCTGGCTGGGGCACAAAGGCACACCAGCAAATACCAGAATAATCGTGGACTAAACTACGTCCTTAGGGTAGCGACCCCTAAGGAGTCACCATTCCCGATCTCGAGGTCTTTCACTTTAAGTAATAGTGTATTAATTAAGGTGATCACGAACAGCACAATAATCCGATACTTATTCACTTTCAATCGTTCTGATATCATTAATCGTTTCTTATTCAGATGATTATCCGGGATATCACAGAGAAAACCGTTAAGGCCATACTAATTATCAAATACTCTTACTTGGCTAATCAGCATTATTAGAATGTCCCACAATCTCAAGGACATGTTAGGTACAAATTACTCATTTTCCCTTTACTTATATAATTGTTAAGTATCAATTCCTTACTCGCCAAATTACCATATTGCCCTTTACGTCACGTAATTACCAAATTACCCCTTATCCAATTTAGGTTACCAAATTATCTCCTACACTTTTTAGATCACCATTCACCCCTCATAATTACTACACTCATCATATTTCCTATTTGGTTGGTTATATTAACAAATCGCCCTTCTCCTTTGTTTCAATTACAAAATTGCCCTCGAGTTGGATAAATTACTAAATTACCCTCCTTCATTATCATGATTACTATTTTGCCCCTTTAGTTAGTTAAACAATTATCACTTTACCCTTTTTTCGGTTAAATTACAAAATGCCCCTTTAGTTGGATAAATTACCAAACTGCCCCTCTCCTTTATCATAATTACCATTTTACCCCTCTCAATTATTTTAATTGCCATTTTACCCTTTTTAATTATCATAGATCCCAATTTACCCTTCTTCATAATTACAAATATTAATTTACCCTTCCTCATAATCATAATTACTATATTACCCTTCTCCATTATTAAAATTACTATAATGCCCTTTAATTGGTTAATTTACCAAATTACCCTTCTATAGTATCATACTTATCCAACTGCTCTTCTACAATCATAATTTAATTACTAAATTATCCTTTGTCGTTATCATAATTACCAAGTTACCCCTTATTCCCAAGTTTACCATAATATCCTTTTATTTACAAAATTACCATTTTACCCCTTACATCCAATTTTACCATATTACCCTTTTGCTTGTAAATTTCCATAATACTCCTTTCACTTTACAAATTACTATTTCACCCTTTTATATCCAAAAATTACCATTTTTATCTTTCCTTACAAATTACCATTTTGCCCTTCTTTTCCAAAATTACCATATTACCCCTTACTTATAAATTACCTTTTTTCCATTCACTTATACAATTACCATATTACCATTTACTTATGAAATGACTATTTTGCCCCTCTACCTCCAAAATTACCATATTAACCCTTTTACTTACAAAATTACCATAATGCCCTCCATCCAAAATTACTATTTTACCCCTACTTCCAAAATTACCATTCTTACCACTTACTTATAAAATTACCATATTGCCCCTTAACTCCAAAATTACCGCTTTACCCTTTTCTCCAAAAAATTACTATAATACCCCTTTACTTATAACATTATCATTTGGCCTTTTAATCATAAAATTACCATATTATTCTTTTATCTCGAAAATTACCATCATACCCTTCTTTCTCACAACTTACAATTTTATCATTTTTACTTATAAAATTATCATCCCACCCCTTCCCTTTGAAATTACCAAAATACCCTTTTGTTTACAAAATTACCAAAATGCCCTTTTTCACTTATGAAATTTCCATTCAACCCCTTTATTCACCATTTTTATGAATTTACCAACACTACATAAAAGAATGATATTAATACTTCATTCTTATCATCTAAGTCCACCAACTTGTCATTATTCAACATAATACTCATTAGCAACTACATATATTAGGTCAAATACTTCAAAAGTATAATTACTAAAATACCCTTAGACAATATTATTACTCATGCATTAGCAACATCATACATCATAGACAAGCATTTCACATTTCCACCATAAATCAAACTCTTCCTTAATTATCATACCTACCCATGGTACAAAGGCTATCATGCATTTCCTTTTTCTTTCAATCAATGTAAGCAATCATTTATATATCATGCTAGGCTCACAAAACATACATAAAATCATGCCAAAATCCCTAATGTGCTAGCATACGTTTTTCCATGTATTTAAGGGAGGATTAATAGTTACCTTAATCCCGCAAAATATCAAATCTTACCAAGCATAATTAGCAACTCAACACCTAAAAATAATATCCATCATAATTATGTTAGAAATAAGAATCCAAGCATAAAACTTTATACATTTTAATTAATAAAACACTTAACATAAAATACCATTATACCTTAAAAATTAGCCAAATAATTTTCAAAATAAAGGGGAGCTCACGCTGCATGAGCAGCGTGAGTTTCATGCAAAAATGAGTGGTGAAAGGGTTCGAAGGGGGGAGGTTCTAAGGCAGGGGAATGGTGTAGAAGTGAAGAGGGGGTGTAGGTGGAGGCTAAGGGTGGTTTCACGGCGGCATAGGGCGGTGGAGATGGTGGCGGCAAGGCGGCAAAGTTGGCTGCCGAGAAGGGTCGAGGGGAAGGGGTTGTGAAGGAAGGAAAAGGAGAGGGAAAAATGGAGGGGTGAAAGGGTTGTTTTCGGCCAACTAAGGCATGGCGGTTGTAGAGGGGGTTGCAGGGTGTCGAACGGTGGATTGGGTGGCGGCAGAGGTGGCCGGACAGCGACGGAAATGGCGGTTGCAGGTGGCTCGGTGGTAAGGGGGAAAATTGGGGAGAAAAAGAAAAGGGGTGGAGAAGGGAGGAAGTGTAGGGCTCGAGGGCGGTGTGGTGGTGCAGGGTGGTAGTAGGTGGTGGCAGAAGGCGGCGCAGGGGTCGGGCTTGGTGGTTCGAGTGGCGGCGGGCGGCGATGATAAAAAAAAATGGGGAACGAATGAGAGGAGGAGAAAAGGGAGAAGAAGCTCAGGGAAGGGGGTTGTGGGTTTGAATTTATAGGGAATGAATGGCTAGGGAGATGAGGAAAAATAAGAGGGAGAAGAAAGGGGGCAGGGCTAGCCAGCGATCGGTGCTGCAGGTTGCAGGGCTGGTCGGTTGGTAGGGGAAAAGAGGGAAGAAGAAGGAAAGGGAGAGGGGCATGTGGGGCTGTGGTCCAAGGCCGGTTTGGCTCAAAAAAGAAAGAAAATGATGGGGGAAGGGAGAGAGGGAGAGGGAGGTAGGTGGTGGTCGGGTTGCAGGTGGCGACATGCTCGACCATGGCAGAAGAAATGGTTGGGCGTAGGAGAAGAAGAGAGGAGAAGAAGAAAGGGATGGTGGGCGGCTGGACCGGCGCAGGAAAAGAAGGGAGCTGGCCGGTCCAGGGGAAAAATAAGGAAGCGTTTGGGCTGGTGTGTTGGGCGGCTCGCGAGGGAGAGAAGGGAGGAAGCCCGCGCGAGAGAGGGGAAATGGGCCAGTGACCCAGTGCGCAGGGGAGGGGAAGGGCTGGTCGGGCGGCCCAAGGGAGGGAGAAAAGGGTAAAAGAAGAGGAGGAAAGGGGAAAAAAAAGGGTAAAAAGGGAAATGGGGAAAAATAGGGAAATAAAGTAAATTAATTTATAAAATCATAAAATGTAATATTCTTGATAAATTATTTAATTTAATAATTTAATTCATTATAATCTAATATATTAGTTTAAAAAGGATAAAGTTGGTAAAATATTAATTTGGAAAATTATTTAAATAAAATAATATGATAAATAGCAAAATATTTATTTTTAATTTATTAAATACTCTTATCCAAATTTACATACTCTAAAATCCATAAAATAATTAAAATAAATAATTTTACAAGCTAATTTTATTTCAAATAAAGTTATTTATTAAAATATAGGTTTTCCAAATTTTTGGGGGATTACAGGCAGATTGTTATTAATATTCTTAACATTACATTGTTCAATTAGATGACCGATCATATTACACTATAAATAGAATTTAGGTCTCCGTTCATATACTATAAGTCGCTTTAAAGACTCTCATATCGACATCTTAATCATCATAAACTCAGTTAGAATTCGATCCACATCCACTTTAACTATTATCCTTTCTTAATAATACCCTTTATATGTGAGTAGGTACACCATCCATATCTATAGGATTTCCTATGAAACTGATGATCCTACTCTGAGAGGTTGTAGATCACTAATGCAAAGTATTCCCTACAACTTTACCTATGTGAGCAAAGATTGAAATTCCCATAGATTGAAAAAAAAAAACTAGTGTTCCATCTTTTCAATAATATAGGCCTCCCTATGGTTTAATAATGCAATTGTTGTAGGATTTGTTAACAATCATCCTTAGAGAAAAATTAAAATAGACAATTTCCATTTTCACGGGATAAGATAGCGGGTTTTCCAACATGATTCAATTGATTCCTCACAAAGTGCCCTATCAACTTATAAATAGGGTAAGCTCCAAACACATACCCTATCAATGTGTATTATTAATGATCTGTCTCCTTCTCACAGTCCTAAGGATCTATACCACCTATGAAAATCCCTTTTTAGACTCAAAGTTCTATGGAATCCCTTTTGTTGTATTTTGATATTGTAATTGGAGTTGATCTCCAAATGCTTCTTTGATGTTACTAAAATTTGCCTTGTTTCTTCCTATCATGTTTTAATTTTCTAATCATTTTGCATTGTGATCGATTATGGGCTTCTGCTTAAAATAAAATTCTTTAGTAATATAAATTTTGAGATGTTATAACATCAAGTCCCAAAAATATATCATAAAGAGTATAAGGGGACATAGAGTAAAAAATATCTAGATCATAAAAGATCTTTAAGGACACCATTAGATAACTCACACTCTTATTTTCAATTCAGATATAGATAATCCTACCTTGAAAAATCATCATATAATTTTAACTAGGGGTGTGCACTAGTCTAAAACTAGACCAGACCAAAGCTCAATCAAGGATTGGAATTTTTTAGAATGTGGGCTAGAGATGTGGTCAGGAGCAAACTGAGATTACCAATCTTGGACCAAGTAGGACCAAATTTTATAGTGTGTGTGTGTGTTATATTAAAAATAGGTATTTTTTAGCTAAAATGTTAGGGAGTTTCAAGGTCATACTGAAAGATCAAATCGGATGCAATTAGAACTTGTTAAAGATTGAGTTTTTTACTTTGGGATCATAGCCAGGTATAACCTATCTAATCTTAGACCAAAGCTTAATCCAAAATTTTGGTTCGGACTGAATGTTGAACTACCCTATGCTCAACATCATCATCTAGTACATGCAACGGGTCATCTTCAAAGTGTAGTATCAATATGTTGATGTATTGATTAAAGAAGGTCTCATTTGTAGAGGCAACAATAGCATATAGGTTGTTGCATTAAAAGTGACAAATGATACAATACACTTAATGACAAACTATCACAAATCATTCATGAACTATTACTAGGCATATAGCCCAAGCATACACATACTTTTCATGATCCATACTTAACTTATAAAAGATAACATACTCGTAACACTCCCATATCCAAAGATAACACAATGGACTATATATCACTAGATAATCTAATATAGATAATTAACACATCAAACATTAACAAGAAAAGATATATTATCTACCATCTGCTCACCCAATATAGATAGCTAGCGTAGCTTAGGCAACAATGGGTTGTCTATCACTAGCTAACCTAATATAAATAGTTAACGCAACTTAACCACCTTAGTCACTCAATACTTAAGTATTAAAACTCTCTAAGAAATCTATAGATCTAAATATACTAGATGTGGGGACTTAATTGGTGCATAAAGGTAAATCAAACATTTCTTATAAATAGGAAATGCATACCGTGCACATTAGTACCTTCAAAGTAATCCTAAAGCTACACATGTGGATTGTTTACTACCAGCGGATCCAAAATAGATAATCAATGTCTTAAATCCTTTACTTCACTCTCACATTTATCAGTCCAATACTACATCACATTCTACCATATTCCATATCGTCATCTACATTTCCTTTTCAACTATCATCATACTATTAAGGCAATACAAACATATGACCATACATCACATATAAACTAATATTACCATTGTATATATTAATCATGAAAGTCAAAGTCAAACTAAATTCAGTTAATAGGTCAAACCTACTAAATAACACCAAAGTCTTAGGCAACTAGTCAACTAGTATGGGGAATTAGTTGACTAGTGCCACCAGTTAAGTGGTTAAGACCTTAACTAGTCGATTGGTTAAGAGTTTAACCAATTAAGTGGTTCCAAGTTAAAACCAATCATCCAATATTTAAAATAAACTAATTTACTAGTTTTTCTCATGACTAGTTGATTGGCTATACCAAGTAACACATATACAACTTTTAATTCTTTTTCTATATCATTTGAAACACGCCCATACATAACCATACTATATGAAAATTTATAGAAATTAAGTATAACATTCATACTCCACATATCAAGACTTAATTATCTAAAATACACGAGATTTATGCTGCATTCTACTTCATATTACCTCATACAAAATAATCAAACCTACCATATATCTAAAGCCAAAGTTTTGCTCCAAAATGCATAAAAATGCTCTTTAATATAAAATTCCTCATAGATTCATGATGGAAAACAATTATAACATATAAAACATAACACATCATTCCACATCTAGAGGGTCTATTTAAGTTTACCTAAAACTAAGTCTTCAAGCAAAGAAGACCACCCACTAAGATACTCCTTCACTTGGGATCCTTTATCACTTATCAAGAATCTAAGAGAAAATATTTAGCAAAATAAATTTAAGGTTAAAATAGAAATAAAATATAGAATAAGAGAGTATAAGGAGAAGTAACCCTTCTATTGCAATGGATGCCCCATAAGAGGAAGGTAACCAAGGATTCCTCCTCAACACCTAACCTTAACCCCTTATTGTTTAAATAAAACACTAATGGAATAAATAAAGGGATATTTGGAATAGGAAAAATGAAAGATAAAGGAGAAGGAAGAAGGAGAAGATTCATGTTTTAGGTGAAGAAGAGATAAGAAAAACACTTAGAGGATTTTCTACTAAAATGCAAAGGAGAAGAGGAGAACTTCAAATGTGTTGTTAAGGGATTAGCTTAGCACATAAATGAGTAGGAGAAAGGGTTAGGTTGAATTCATAAGGTATAAGGAAAATAAATAAAGACACACTTGACTGTTTGTAAGGAAAAGTGCATAAAAGAGGGGTTAAAAGTGTAGTATATTGACCAAAGGAAAGAATATCCCAATATTAGCTCAAAAAGGGAGAAAAAAAAGATAGATTTCAACAGATTTACATGGTGCAACGACAAGGAGAGTAGAAATGGTGTGAGTTAACAATGAGAAAATCAAGGAAAAGTATTGGAAATATACTCTTAAGAAGGAGATATTGTAAGGTTAATTTAAATCCCAAAAAGGTTTGTAATGAGAGTTTAAAACTCTCTAAAAATCATTTATAATCAAATTATTATTGATCTCCTATGTTATATGATAACTCGGAAAATATTTTAATTAAAAAAATATTGATATTGTATGTTCAAGTATAACCAATTGACTGATTTTAGCATATGTGTCGATTGGTTCATCAGATTCAACAAAACAAACATATAGTTTACTAGTTTAATGATCCCCTGTTTTGAAACATAATTTCACAATTTAGTTTAAATTCATTTTTTCTTTACATATTATACAAAAATATACTTTATATAAGAGTTATAACATTGAGTGTTTAGGGTTTTATAGTGGTTTGGTCTAATTTGGTTGGTTCTCATTGAAATCTTGACCATTTATTTGTATTAATCTAAAAGGCTATCATTAGTTCTAAATTCCCATCTTAACTTAAGTTTTCATTTTAACCAACACACACACCCCAACCCCCCAAGAGAGAGAGAGAGAGAGAGACAGAGACAGATACAGAGAGAGTACAAATTGTGAGGAAAAATGATGTGGGTTTCATTGTATAGGTATTTATGTGAAAGAAAACACATAAGTTGTTTCAGTTATCTTTCTTCCATCTCTATGAAGTTTTTGTCATGGTTTCCTCAACTTTTGTGTATAAATTTCTTATACACATCAAATCAATGGCAATTCCTATATGACTAAACTTTGTATTTATGGTAACTCTTATGTGGCTAATCTTTGTGCTTCTAGGTGTGTTTGGTTTTTAGAATACACACACAAAAACATACATATGTACTATAACACCCCAAAATTTTGCAATCTTAATTTATAACGTTTAGATAATCTAACCCTTAAATAATAATTTAATTAGTTTTGTCAACCTTTGAACCACAAATCTATATAAATTATTTAATAAATTATTCTTATTGTTTTATCTTTTCTTTTTATTTAAATCCATCCAAAATCGATAATTTTATTCGATTTATTTTTCTTAATCAAATATCCTAAATTCAGATAAATTAATATTATCATAAACCTAAAATCTACCCAATTATAATTCTAACCCTAGATTTAATTTCTCTTTTTTTTTCTTTCCCCTATTTTCTCTCTCTTTTCTCTTTTCTTTTTCTTGTCTTCTCCTCATCTTTCTTCCCCATACCCCTACTCAAATTTCTTTCCTATTCTCCCTAGCCTGCTCTGTTGTACCCCAACCCACCTCCTCTTCTTTTCTTTCTTCTTTTCCTAGCTAGCCCACCTACTTTTCTCTTTCCTATTCCCTAGCCTGCCTAGCCTAATCCACCCTCCTTTATTTTCTTCTCCTTCCCCATCTACACCCAAAACACTCTTCCCATGCCCCTTCACTCACCAAACGCACCTCTAACACACACCCTTTGTGCCCTACCTACCCCATGCATGAAAACACCTTTATTTCTTTTCCTAACCAAACTAACCCTGCCCTCTCCCTTATGCATACCCATTTCCTTCCATTCTTGCCTCCTACACTATTTACCTACTTGCACGCCAACCCTCTAGCACCTACCTTACCTCTCTAACCAAAACACATATCTACATACACACCACTACACTCCCTCCTCCTCTATTCATTCGAACAAAGTCCCCAAACCCCCCCTTTTTTTTGCTCCATTTAGGTTTCTCGACAACCACCACCACCCTCCTTCTTCTTGCCCATCAACCCACGCCCATGCATCACCCCCTCTACACCACCCTAGCCTTGTTGTGCTTCCTCCTCTACACATCGTCGACCACTATCCACCTCCCTACCCTGGCTTCCTTCTACCCTACAATCCACCATCCAGCCTTTGGCTCCTTTCTACTACCCATCCTCTTTATATCCCTTCCAGCCTCCTCATGCCACAAGTAACCACACCACAAACCACCTATTGACCACCTCCCTCTAAGGATAGCAACAATGTGGGTCAAGGACGAGGACCCCATCCCCATCCCCGTATCCGATAAGTAAAAGCATCCTCAAACCTACCTCAATCCACATTTTTTTCTTTTAGAGAATCCCTGACCAGATCCCTGCGGAGATCAAATCCTTAGACCTAACTTGATCTTCGAACTATTCCCCATCCATGATCATTCTCCAACCTTAAAAATAGACCCGATACTGAAACCCTACCCCATCCCCAATACTTGATATAATTTTTTTTATAATATATTTTAATTTATATTCTATATAAAAAATTATATATAATACATTCTAATATAAAATAAAATTGGGGTGGGTTTGGGGATGGGGACCCCAAACCCTTCCCCACTCTATCCTTGAAAATTATTTTGATTATAATCCTCAAACCCAATCCGATCCTCAAATCTCTCCTCGAACCCGAATAGGAAATCCCAACAGGGCCCCAAACCAGTAGGGATAATTGTCATCCATATATCCCTCTGCCCGTGACTTTCCCTAACTGCTCTTCTTCATTCTTTCCTCTTTTGCTTCTCCTTCTCTCTCCTACTTCTATTTTTTTTCCTCCCTACCATCGAAGCCAATGCACCACCACACCGCCACCAATCACGTTAACTTCTCCCTCGTTCTTCTTTATCGTACCACTATGCCTCGTTAAACCCCCACCCCTGCAACCTCCCTACACAATCAAGCCACAACTTCACCAACACCCAACCACCTCTGCCCTGCATTGTGCCTCCCAGCCTGCCACCAAAGCTATCCCCTTTCCCTAACTACGCAAACCTACCGAACTAGAAAACCACCAACCACCACCTCACCATCCTCTACCTCCCTACATTGCCACCCACCTCATCCCTCACCTCCACCCAACCAACATTTCTCGCCCTCAACCTTCAACCTTTGACCTTTGTCTAAAGACTCATGCTGTATAAGCAACATGAGATTCCGCCCCTAATAATAATAATAATAATAATAATAATAATAATTTATTTACCCATACTTTACTCAAGGATAATTTGGTAATTTTCTTATTTAATAAATATTTTCAATAAAAAATATGAATTTATTGGTTAAATATTAATTTGGTTAATGTGGTAATATTTTTAGGCATAAAATTTTGATTAGTGAGGCCTTATAATTTTAATAGGTTATCCAATAATTTTATGATTTTGATGGAAATTAGGTAATTCTTATACTCTACCAAAATCTAAGACATCACATGATGGCACATTAAGGATTTTGATGTGTAAATTTTATTAATTATGTTTGTTACATTATAATTATTTGTTTACAGAGTGTTAGCATGGAAAATTTGATAAAATGGAGCATGTTGAATTTTGCATGAGTTATTATGTGTACAAAAGTATGTTAAAAATGGGTTTTATATCGGGAGTAAATTATACATGTTATGTGTGTCCATCATGATAACTTGAGGTTGATCAGGTATATTTTTAGCATGATTATTGGGTGACCTAGGAAAAAATTAGTTATTTTAAGCATATCATGATATTCGCTTCAATAAGTATGCCTTAAATATTGATAAATATGAAAATATATGCCTTCAAATACCAGACGTACACTAATCTAATGACTATTATGGTGAGATATCAAGCACAATATAGTGAAATATGGAGCATATAAGGGTGAAAGATAAAGAATATCGTAAACACCAAGCATAAGATGGCATCATAAACTATTAATGGTGAAACACCTAGCATAACATGGTAAAACAGGGAGAATATCATGGTGAAACACTAGACATATGATGGTATAATGATTTTTACGGTGAGACATCAAGCACTATATGGTGACACATGTAGCGTATAATGGTAAAACATTGAGCATATCGTGGTCATGAAACATGGAGAATATTGCATTAAAACATCAAGCATACAGTAGTATCATACCATGGTGAAATATAAAAGTATATTATGGGAAAACACCACACATATTATGGTCAAACATAATAATGAAGAGAAGTATGATAAATAATATTAGACTATTATGATACATTAAACATACCATGGTAAAACATAAAATATATAGTGGTAAAATACCAAGCATACCTTAGTGAAATACCAAACATATGATAGTAAAACACCAAACTTATCACGGTGAAACACCAACCATATCATAATGAAACATGAAACATATTATGGTAAAACACAATGATAAACAATTGTGAAACATCAACAATGTCATGGTGGAACATGCCACATATTATGGTGAAGCACAAATTATACTATTTTAAAAATAAATAATTATCATTATTTATACAATTTCCACTACACAAAACTACCATATAAATATTAATTTTCTAACAATTATTTTATTTATGCATTTAAATATCACCGTATACACTATACACATATTTAGGGTATGTAATAGACACTAGCCTTAATTAAATCGTACTTAGAAATGGACACACGCCACTTTTGAAAAGATTATAACCATTAATTAAATCGTAATTGGAAATGGATACATGTCCCGATCATAGTATTTGGTGAATGGCAAGGTGAAACCATAACGTTCCGGTAGGATAAGCGCAACGTATATAAACTTCACACTCCTTATCCACTATGGTATGAGTCTGACGGCTCCCAAAAACCTCTAATCATGGCGACTGCCTTCATCCGGGGAAGTCCGCCACTTAGCCACATCCGGCGATGCCGTTCCTCCAACATAAATTGTTACCTGTTACTGCCCTCATTTAATCTTTCTAAGCGTATTTGTTTCTGCTCGTCCTGCTGCTACTACTCCAAAAGCAGATATTTTAATCTTTCGTTTATCAAATCTGATGGTACCCAATTGGATAGCCTTTCTGCAGTTCCCGATCCCAGGGAGTCAGGAATTCTGGATGATGATCGGCGTACTGATGACCCAGATGGAGGGCAGCAGCAGATTAAAGTGGGAACCGAAGGTGAATTGAGAGATGCCGAAAGCAAGGGTGGACTGGCAGCTGTCCTAGGAGCTATTCCTGAAGGGAATTCTGCTGTAATATCTGCCTGTTTAGTTGGACTTCTGACGGGTATTAGTGTTGTGGTCTTCAATAATGGGGTATGACGAACGCTATTCCCAATTGCGTATTAGCTAATTGTTTGTATTTTCCCGAAAGTATATCGTTTTCTTTCTCAGAAACCATAGCGTTAAATATGCTTGTTGATGAATATATTACTAGTTATTAGAAGACTATGGGATCAACTGAATGATGTCCAATTGCATTCACGAGGTTGAGGCAGTTGTCTATTTGTCTGCTTGTAGGAATGTACGTTGCATTGAACCGTGTTCTGATTTAGAATGGATGCTGATAAAGATTGCATCGGCACTATCTTACTGAACATTTGGAATTTGTTGAAATACTCCCTAATGACCCATCAAAGGGCTTGTCAAATTTTTGGATTTAGCCTCGCAATAGGTAAATAGCTTTTAGACCACTGAAGTATGCCCTTACGACCCATCAAACTGCTTGCTGCTGAAGCCCCATTGCTACTGCCTGTTTGCAACTCCAGCTAACTACTTATATGTTGTCTGCGACCTTTTACAATCCCATATTTTCGAACTCACATGTTGCTTCCTCCATGCATGTGATTTAGGTCCATGAAATCCGCGATTTCTTTTGGGATGGGATTCCGTATCGCGGTGCATCCTGGTTAAGAGAGGAGCCCGTTGAAGTAACTTGGGGACGGACAGTGTTGGTTCCGGTCTGTGGTGGTTTGCTCGTGGGAATGTTGACTATAGTTCAAGAGTCTTTGGAAAAAAGAAGAGCAGGAGGTCCAGGAATGTTGACAACTCATGCAGAGCAGGTGCTTCGGCCGTTTATAAGGTCAATAGCTGCTTGTATTACCCTTGGAACGGGTAACTCACTGGGGCCAGAAGGTCCTAGCGTGGAGATTGGATCATCTGTTGCCAAAGGTGTTGGCACTTTGTTTGATAAAACAGGAGAAAGAAAGGTCTCCCTTGCGGCAGCTGGATCTGCTGCTGGAATCTCCTCTGGTTGAACTTCCTCTGCTATGATGATGTATCTATTCAAACACATTTTGCATGTTTGTGGTTCAATTTTGTTGCTGATGGTATCCTTAGATCAATATTTACACTCCATAATTTTTGTCAATATTCTTGTGTATTGCTTTGGAACGTGTGATGAAGGCATCATGGAAACAAGTGCAACTAGAAAAATCTACAGAAATTGAGGGTAATCCAAATCAGGATATGATGGATAGTTTTAACTGTGAGTTAAAAGTCATGCTTGCAGATGCACTTCAGGTCTTCAATGTCCAATCTCCCTAAAAGACTAAGGCTTCTGTATATAGCTTAAAATTTTACGTGTTCCCTAAAAATTCATCTTGATGCTGTGAACAAAATGTATGGAAACTTGAACAATTATTATCAACCTAATGCTAGCAACAGTGAGCGTACAGAATGTGGTTTCTTCCTGAATTTTCTATCAACTGCATTATAAATATATTTGGTCACAGATTTGCTTGTCTTGAAAATGAACATGCATTACGTATTCTTTCAGGAACTTTTGCTGTCCTAGTTGCTGTAATGACAGAGATACCTTATCATATGTATTTCATTGATGTTGTTCAAATGTTGAACAATGAGCAAATAAGATTATGGATAGATTCATAGCATCTACCATGGATAACTTTGTCACGTAATATCATCGGAATTCTTGCTTTGCAGGGTTTAGTGCTGCTGTTTCTGGCTGTTTTTTTGGTGTGGAGTCTGTCTTATGGCCTTCTCCTTCAGATTCATCTACGTCACTTACCAATACAACCTCAACGATCATACTTAGTGCTGTCATAGCTTCGGTGGTGTCAGAAATTGGACTTGGTTCTGAACCAACATTCAAGGTCCCCGACTATGATTTTCGTTCACCAAGTGGTAACTCACTTATCTTATTTTTTGTTAACCAAGGCCTGATGCTGTGCACAATTAAGCTGCTTTTCTCATTGTCAAATTGCAGAAAATCTTTGTATTTGAAATTTTTTGTTTTGTCCTTTGGGGGGGGAGGGTTGGTCTAAAATTCCAATTATTTATTACTAGAAGGCTTCATGACTTGCCTTTTTCATTACCATCCCTGCTGGTTGTATTGGAGTTTTAATAAATCATTAGATGATTTCATGGCTTTTCTATGTCATGACCCACTTCTGCATTGTGACAATTGAAGGCATGCAATTAACTTGAAGCTTTATGTTTCAGAGCTTCCACTGTACCTTCTTTTGGGAGGTTTGTGTGGCTTGGTTTCTTTGGCCCTATCTAGATGTACCTCATACATGACAAGTGCCGTTGACCAAATTCATGAAGCTTTCAGCATATCTCGGGCTGTGTTTCCCCTTTTTGGTGGCTTATCTGTTGGACTTATGGCATTGGCATACCCTGAGATTCTCTACTGGGGCTTTGAGAATGTTGATATTTTGTTAGAATCTCGGGCCATTCGTGAAGGGACTCTCTGCTGACCTGTTGCTTCAATTGGTTGCAGTCAAAATTGTTGCAACATCTTTATGTCGAGCCTCTGGCCTAGTTGGAGGGTATTATGCTCCATCACTTTTTATTGGTGCTGCTACAGGAATGGCATATGGGAAATTTATTGCTTTTACAGTCTCACAACTTGATCCAATCTTTCAGATTCCATTATTTGAAGTGGCTTCACCACAAGCGTATGGCCTGGTATTGATATTACTTCTTACTTTTTGCTTTGTCTCTTTGTGGCACATTTGTATGTATCATCTTAAAACCATTCCGACTCGCTCTCCCATTAGTGGTTCACACATATGCTGGTAGTTCTTGGCTCCCTTTTTTTTTTTTTTTTTTTTTTTGAAGATAAAATAAACTAACTTTTGAGAAGCCAGGGAAAGTACTATCTAGCATCATAAGCTAGCTTCTTATAGTTTTTCTTTCTTTCTTTCTTTCTTTCTTTTTTTTTTTAACACAAGGATAAATTTTTATTTATTTGTATATGATATAAATATATCCTCTTATGTCATTTTTTACTCTTCGGTTAGTTTTGTCAAATATTAATGACAAAATCAGCTAGCTTATCAATCAGCTTTTAGTACATGCCTAGCTTTCAGCTATATGCCAAACCAAGCCTATTTCTGCAACAAAGTTTGAGCCAGATTGAGCTGAGGAGCTTAGTGTTCTGTCTCTACGTTGCAAATTGTGAGGATTCTATTAAATTACTAAGTATGTATGGTTGGATAGGTTATCTTATGAAACTATATTCTACACATAAAGCAATGATCTCATAGCAACTCTGTAAACCAGGCAAGTACTGGTCCCTTATTCTCAATCCTGTCCGTAAAAGGAACAACAATTCTTGTTGTAAGTAGTGGGGTTACTTTGATAAACCCATCTATCATACTTCAAAATCTTGGTGTAGGATATTGGGGTGTTACAAATCCATTGATAGCAGTATCACAGCTAGCAACAGCAAATTCTGAATAAATTTCTTGTCTTGAGTTATGTTACAGGTTCTTGGGAATATAACTCTTACCCTTTTTATATGTTATGATTTTTCAGAAATTAGTCTGTAGTTGGATAAGAAAAGATCAGCCTAGTTTTTGCCCTGATTTCTGCATTCATCTGGTGCTTCTTGCTGTGTACTTAAGAGGTGTGTCTGTGTATGTACTGAAGCTTGATGCTTCTAGGAATAGTTGATCATATTATGATGCTTCTAGGAATGGTTGATCATATATTTTTTTGTTTTGGACTATTCCTCAATTCTACTGAAGGTTTTCAAAGTTAGATCTTCTCATGCTGGTCCATATTGATATTACTGCAGGAATTAATATTTCTTTGATCCATGTTTTCCACTTTTCCATTGATAAGATAATAGGTCCTGCTGAGCAGTCTGCACGCGCCTAATTGTACTTTATACTGTGCACTAATTTAAATATCTAGACTTGGTTTCTTTAACAAAGAGCAATGTTGTTGGCAAGGGTGCCATCAAAAGGTAGAAGGGACTGGAAGGGAGCCGTATCTATGCAAACTGTTAACAATTCTACTATTTGTTATTTATATGTTTCCTACACTGTTTACCCTATAATTTTCTTCTGTCTATGTTCTACTAACATAGGTGGGCATGTCAGCTACTCTTGCGGGTGTATGTCAGGTACCACTTACGTCAGTTTTGCTTCTCTTTGAACTGACTCAAGATTATCGGATTGTCCTACCACTTCTGGGGGGCTGTTGGTCTATCCTCTTGGATTACATCTTTGCCCATGAAGAAAAAGGACATTGGAGATAGGGAAAAAAATTCTGGGAGTAAATATATCACTGAAAATAGTGGCTACCCCGATGATATTGGAGCATCCAACGCAAAGGATCTTCTTGGAACTGAGACTTCTCCTTGTCTTGATGACTTTGAATCTGAAACTGAAGAACTAGAAATGAGGATACTTGTTTCACAAGCTATGAGGACAAGGTATGCGACTGTTCTCAAAAGCACATTGTTGACAGAGGCAGTTGCCATCATGCTGGCAGAGAAACAGTCCTATGCCCTTGTTATTGACAGTGACAGTATTGAGTTCGGAGTGTTATTGCTAGCAGTGATTCAGGAATTCAGCAACTCTGCCAAAGCTAGAACTAGTAGACCTGAGGTTAGCTATTTACAACTACTGTTCTACCAAATTGTGCATGTTTGTTTGGTGGGTTGAGGAACTTCTTAGAACTTGTTTGGCATCAATTTTCATGGAAATAAAAAAATATTTCTATTTCTAGTCCACAAAAAAATAGATTTTTAGTTCCATTTTTCTAGTTTGAAATCAAATTCAAAAACAAGAAATGTATAAATGTACTGATAATATTAACAGCATTGACAAGATATAGAAAGTAAGAATTAAAATATAATAATAAATAAGATATTCTAAAATAACAATATTAAAAGTAATAGTGAAAATAAAGGAGCCTAATGGTGAGTTAGTTTTACCAATTTATGTGTTTTACCCAACGTATCTCATAATACACAAGATTTCTATATACTCTTAATATGTCAAAGAATACCACTTTAGACATTATTTTTTGTATCATCAAATAATGTCAGTTTAAAAAAGTCATAACTGATTTCCATATTTACCTTTATGTCTTTCATTTTTCCAAGACAAAATAACTTATTTGTTTTTTCTCAGAAATGGAAAAGAAAAGAATGAATTGAAAGATTAAATTTGATCTAATGCTCTCCTTAAAAAAAGTGAAGTCATGAAAACCTTTTATATACGAAGGGAGTACCTAGAAACATATTTCTATTTCTTAATAGTTACTTTGTTCCAAACATGAGAATTCTATAAAATTATATTTCTCATTATTTTGCTCATTCCAAACATGTGGTTAAGGTCTTGCATTGACATACATGTTATGCATCTTAATATACAAAACCTACCTAGCACACTGGTTGGGATTAGCAGTGTGGAAATATAGTGATGAGTAGGGAAAACACACACCCAAAGTATCAGGTTTAAGGATGAATTACACAAAAACAAATCAAAACAAGGTGAGAAAAGATAATAAAAACGTGACTTTGGGGGTTAAGGTTTTAGGTTTTTGGCTTGGTCTGTGTATGGATGATGGGTGGAGATTGATGAGGTGGATGCTAATGGTGAGATTAAGGCCTGATTAATGAGGGAAAATATGGCTTAGTTCAGGTGTAAAAGGATAGTGTTAGGGTTTCAAAGGTATAGGATGAACAAAGTTTGTTATTTTATGTGATGAATGTTGATGGTTGTGAATAAACGTGTATATAGATGAATGTATGTAATAGATAATGGTGGATTTGAAGGATAGAACTCTATACTAGCCCACAAAGAAAAAATATAGAATATTTCTAAATTTATCACTCACACAAAATTGACAAAAATTAGCAAACTCACAAAATTCAATTGAATGTTTAACTATCAACTCTTATGCAACTTATGTCAAACCAACTTGATTATATGAGGCTTTTATATTTGATTCTAGCTTATTCTTCCGCGCAAAAGATAAGATAAAAACTATTAAAAACACACACACACAAAATCATATGTAAATCACGTCACCCACACATGAGAAGAAAAGATAAAACATGCTCTAGAAAGATAGAATTATATCCAATCTGACCTAATCTTCTAACAAACTCCTCAGTGATTACGTAACAAACCAAATAATAACTAATTAGGACTAATTAAAACCAGCCCAACCATGCTCTTGGATGTGCCTCTCATTGGCATGGCACATGGCTTCATTAAACTTCTCAAAATGACTTTCATGTCCTCTTATAATCCATGTTACCATCTTATTTGGCCCATGTGTATTCTTTTAATCCGATTCTTGAACGAAGCCTCTTCTAATGGGTTCAATGACTTCATTAGCTTCCCCTTCAACTATAGGAAAACTTGTAGGACATGCTCCCGCATCATATAGTTAGTGAGGATTAGAATACTATTCTTTTGTTTTTTTTCTCACAAGTTATGTGGTTGAATTTCCATTTATACATGTTGGCATTCAGCTGTACCTGAAACTGTAGTTTACTTATTCAAAATGAATGTGGGCTATGGACTTTGTTGATTGGTGCTTTCGACTCCCAAATATGGCATCCAGTTCTTGAAGAATATGAACTTATTTCAAAATCTCACATGATGATTTTGAGAAGTTTAGTTTCATCTTCATATTTTCTGTAGTGATCTAGTATCTTCATATTATTTCAAAAACCTATAACTGTGACCTAATATCTTCTCTTGGGTTTGTGATCTTATTCGGCCTTCTACATCGACCTATTCCTCTCCAGCCACTGACAATAAGACTTTCCAAGAAAATATGTTGTGCCAACTGAAAATAGAAGTTCTTATAAATGAAAGCTTAAAATAGCAGTCTGTTTCTGGTTTTCATTTTCATTTTTCGAGTTTTGATTGTCCACATTTGTCATGTCTGCCTGTTACAGGAATTATCTGTTGCTGAGATATATGCTGAAATTCACTGCACTTCATGGGCAGTGACTCCTGATATGGATCTACTTTCTGCCAAAATGATTATGATGAGGCACAACTTGAGCCTACTGCCTGTCGTTTCTGAGCATGATCCTGCTGGTATCAAAGGGCAGCTAGTTGGTGTTATAGACAGGGAGTGTATCAGGCTAGCTTGCAGGTGATTTTATTGTTTTGAAGTTTTTATTATAAAGATAAAAGAAAAAAAAAGATTAGTATAAATGCAAATACATATTATTGTGCAGCCATTTGTTTCACTGCCTTCATATTAGCTGACTTGAAGGAAAGTTCTGTCAAACATATTTTGGTCAGGTTTCTGGCATTCGCCATTGAAGCCATGGCTTGCATGAATTGCCATGGGCAAGACAGGGAAACTGCAGTTCTCTCTGTCTCTCTCTCTCTCTCTCTCTCTCTCTCTCTCTGTTCTTGACATTCTATATTTTTTTGTGCGCTATCCATGATCTGTTTGTTCCCCTGATCTCTACATTGTGACCTTTTCATTTTTCTAATCCATGGGTATATTAGAGCCGTATACGAGAGAACTTTTGTTTCTCGAAATTGAAACAATGTTGCAATATGACATTCGAGGCTGGTGTCTATTTTGTCTTCCCTATTCAAATTGACAGGGATCACCACACCCCTTATTCTTCTTGCAGGGCTGTAATGATCAAAGAACGTCTTGAACATCAATGACCAGGAATGCATCCCTTGGAAATCCACACCCCCCCCCCACTTGCTTTCAATCACATACCGATGGGGGTGTTCACGGCTTCACAGCCCCCTTGGCCCAGGACAGCATCCTACATACAATGTACCTCTAGTTTCGACGCCCTTGAAGTTGGCTAGTGACTTCATAGTAAATGATGAGCTGTGGAACCAGCTCCTATGAGTGAGATGTGAGCATCTGAAGTTGAAAGTGATCCTATTTAATTGTGTTGCTATGATAACCGTTCAAAAGGTAGTGTTGTCACTGATGTTTGAATGTGATCCTAGTCCCATGTGTAAATTTGACTATGTTAAAGACACTACCTAAGCCAGAGATTCATTGTGCCATCAGTAAGGAGAATTTAAAGGGCAAGACAGGCCCAGCTGATTGTCATTTTTTTATTATATTTATATGATATCCTTCTATACGAAGCGGAGCTACGCTTGTTTGTAGCAAACACATATTTCAAATAGATTATAAACGAGAAGATAAACATTTTCAATTCTTGCTGTAATGGTGCCTAAGTACATATCTGAAATTGCCGTGCGGTCTGACCAATTAACAAGAGAATTACTGAAATATGTTTGTTCACGTACCAACTCCCACGGCCGCATCAAAACCCACTTCAGAAGAAGAAAGTTGTGATGCAGCGAATGAGCCACAAATGGAAAAGACTAGCGCAAGCATACATTTCTCAATTAATAAGAAGATCAAAGTTTTTGTCACTATTATCTATAGACAATCCATTCAAATTTGGGAGGAGTTTTTTTTTAAGCAATCAAGTATTCTTCTACAACGTCCTATCAATCGTCCAACTAATCAAACATACTGCACAGGTAGAGAGGATCCAATCCTTCAAAATAGCTAGCAGAAGACTTGAGTTCTGATACAGCACGTACAAACGCATGCTGAAGCAGGACCGGACAATATATGGATATTGCACTCTAGCAGTGGATGCATGCGATTATGGAGCCAACACCTCCTCTATGGCGGCCACATAGAACTCCTTAGGCATTGTGCCAACAATAGTACCTCGTTTCACTCCATTCTTGAAGAGCAAAACCACGGGAACAGCTTTGATGTCGTACGTCTCAGCAACTTTAAGATTGTCATCGGTATCAAGCACAAAACACTTGAGCTTCCCTCTATACTCTCTCGCAATTTCATCAATGACTCGGTGCACCATCTGACAGGGTCCGCACCATTTCGCATAAAATTCAACAAGAACAGGGCATTCACTCTTTAGCACCGTGTCATCCCATGTCCAACGAGTCACTCCTGGAGCTAACATAATTCCAGAAAAAAAAACGTCAGGGCTTAAGACCTTAAGGAGGACACAGGCATACATGGTAAATGTTCTGATTTTTAACTAAAACCTCACACTAATAGTTGGTGACAGATAGAGCTCAAGTGCCATAATATAAAAACTCATTACAGCATCCATCCAGGGGATGGAAAACAAACAAACAAACAAATCACATTAAGACATGCGAGACAAGTGCGATCAGAATGGATCAATGTTTGAGTCATCAATTTTCATAAACGACAACCACAACCAAAACCCCTTTGTTTGACCTATTCCATCCCGGCCGTTAAACATCTTGTTGGCCTGCAAAAACTTTAATCATGTACATTGGCATACAAGAAATTATTAACAACAATTCTCAAGCAAGCTGAAAGTTAATATTCAAACAAAATTATTCCAGGTCTCCCTTTCACAAGGAAGAAACTGCACTGCAGATTATGTACCCAAAAAAATGATCATTTACTTCGTTATCTAATCACAATTATTTCTTTAGTTCAGCACTCCAAATTGACTTGATCTGGTTAAAAATCCAACCAGCGAGACCAGTTCTAGGTTTCCTCTCTAAACCTCCTCCATAAGCTGCTCGAAAACGACTGCAGTCACTAGTTGAGTTAACTTGGCCAAAAGGACCTCAAGAATAAGCATGAGATAAGATCTGAACCACAATGACCTTAAGCAATACCGAATTTAGATCGCTAGAATCATGACATTGCAGTTGGGTACAGTTACATTAATAGCTCTTCGGGTTTTTTTTTCTTTTTTTTTTAGTCTAAACGCCGTAGGTTACGACAACAATCAAGCAAGAACATGAACCCCATTTCCATAATACTGTGATAATAATAAATGAACCAACGCCTAAATCTTATATCTTACACAAATGGCATAAAATTAGGCACAAAGTTGATGTCAATGTGGTGTCTCTCAGGATAAAAACTGAGAACCCACAAATAGGATACTTTCTTGTGAATGGAATGATGAGGGTCAGAGAAGAAGAGGGCTTACTGTTCGAGTCATGGAGGCAGACGACCCTTAAAGGTAAAGGCTGGCATCGAACTCCGCTTCTCCTCCTCAGACACTTACTATGACTGCGGCTTCGAAGAAAGAGCGGAGTAATCAAAATTGAGGCATGAAACCCATCTTGAACTCCATTCCCGGTGATCTTTACTTCATTTCTACTCGATGATGTATTAGGGTAGCAAGAAGAACAAGACGATGAAAATGGTGATGGGCATGCTACAGCTAAAGAAGCCATTTCGTTACAGTAAAAAACTAGGATTAGAGGATTCGAGACAGTGAGGGAAATATCAAGATTTTCTCGTAAATTTTGGGTTTCTTTAGTTCAAATCGTAGAGTAATTGGAGCAAGATCAGAAGAACAGTTATGGATATATGGTACAGCTGTTGCCCCCTACAGACATGGAAAGGCAGATGGATAAGCAGAAGGAAGATATGGGACAATCGTGGGCTGACGCAAATGAAAGAGAAAAAAAAAGTAAACACAGAAATTCAAAACCAAAACAGAGGAGATTAGCTGGGTTGTCGAATAAGAAGCGAGAAGGAGAACGACAGCTGCATAAAGAAACGAGAAACGGAGAAAGGTAGGAAAAAGAATAAAAAGAGTGAGGGAGGTCGCTGGCTGCAGAAAAGAATGGCGTATGATTATCAGAAAAGACGGCAAAAAGGGATTGCCATGATACATAGGAAAATGCTTCATAATTAAGGAGGCAATTGGATTTTATCCCCATTATTATATTTTACCAATATGAAATATGGATAGGGATACATAATGAGGGCTGTTAAATGCACATTCTTTTTTCTAAGTTTATATCTTATAAAATTAAAATTTTATAAGTTTTAATTTTCTCTAATTCAGTTTAAAAAAATTTCAAAAAAAAAAAGTCATGGATTATTATTTTATTGAAACCAAAATCGAATAAAGTATGGTAATTTTCTTTCCAACAAAATTAGAACCTACGAGTGAACCATCCGTAGATCTTAACAAATCTACAAATAAACCACCCATTTATAGTATGGTGTGACGGGTGATTTATTCGAAAGATTTACCTATCGACATGTGAACCATCTGTCATTATCTCTTGTCGACAAGCTACTCACCCTAGTATCTATTAAGCTTATGAGTAGTACACCTATAGGATTTGCTAAGTAATAGGCTGCCCACTCTTAGAACGACCTGTAGGTTTTTTTTCATTTTCCTTATATATTTTAATAATTAAATATTTATATTTTTATTTATTATAGACAGAAGACCCAATTGATACTGATTGGACAGGTTTATTTTTAATGGATTATATTTTTAGTGATCGTGAGTCGCTACTTAAGCATATTAATGACATCGGAAGGCTATATAATATGATTTTCACTATAAAATGATCAAAATTGGAAAAGCTTTGGCTTCGTTGTGAGAGAGGTGGCACATACAAAATGAATTTATCCATGAATTCAGAAAGTTCAAGATCTTCCAGGTCAAAAAAAATGTGACTGTAAATTTAGAATACTCAAGAGGAAAATTCCTTACATTGGTTGGAAATTAATGGTTGAATGTAGAATACACAACTATAGTTTGGATAAGTTCAGACAAAGGCATTCTTTTAGACAATGGTTATCGGCAGAAGAACAAAAGTTGGTAGACAAATTGACCACGATAAATGTGAAACATATGGAGATCATCAATAAATTACAATGGGGTAACAGTGATATTGTTGCAAGACTTAGGATAATCTACAATGCAAGACAAAATTTTAGAGTGCAAAAGTTAGTCGAACATATAGTTGTGCAGCAACTATTACATTTGTTGGAAATCAACGACTATTAATATTGGTATCGTAGGTATCCAGAATCTGATATGGTCGGTGATATTATATTTGTATATCCTACTTCCATTGCTCATTCGCGTGCATTTCCATTTGTCATATGCTTGGATTTCACATATAAAACCAATAGGTACAACCTTCCTTTCTTGGAAGTTGTTGGTTTTTTATCTAGTGGTAGAAATTTTACCATTGCTTTGGCATTCATGGGAAGGAAAAATGAAGATAATTATCAATGGATGCTTGATAAGGTAAAGAGGATGATGGAGCCCTATGAACCAAATATTGTCATCACTGACAGAGAGCTAGGTGTGAGAGAAATAGTGTCTAAGGTCTTTCCTAATGCATCCCCCTTCTTATGCAGATAACATATTGGTAAGAATGTTCTCTCATATGCAACAACAAAAATTAGGATCTGCAACATCCGGAGAACATTTCATATACCAATAGAGGAAGACTGTAAAGTCCACGACATTAGAAACATATGAGAATCAACTTTTACTGATGTATGACAAATGGAGCCAATTTTCTCATATCATATGATATGTCTATGACACTCGGTTGAATCCTCAGAAAGAGAGGTTTGTTTCAGTTTGGGTTGACCAGGGGCTTCACTTTGGTACTTATACAACCAACGGGTATAATGTTATTAGTGTAGATTTTTTTTATTTAAACTACAATTATATAACCAACAGTTATATTTTTAAATATTACATTAAGGGTGCAAGTGAGCATTCTGGGCTAAAGAAATACATATAATCATTTGAGATGAGTTTTGATACATTATGGCTAAAGATCAATATGTTAATTTGACTCCATGTGGATGAGTTGAAGAAAGATTTGGAGTAGTCTTGGGTCATTATTCCACATTACTCTACTAATAAAATGTTATTCAAAGATATCACATCTATTACATGTCATAGAGCACTAGACCCGATTGAGGAGGAGAATAAGATATGTGACTTGGCTGGTTCTGATCCTTTGGGTGTGGGTGTTACTTCAGGCAGACACATAGTCTACCATGTGTACACGAGATATTTTAATATAAATGAAATAATCAACCTATCCCAGAATCGGTAGTTCATCAATTCTGCAAGATTTTTACCTTTGTGAGACAAGTTGAAGAAAAATTTTAATTCAATGATTCAGTCGTTCCTCTAATCGTATGTCCTTTTGCCTCTAATATTATATCAAAGATACAAATATAATACAACTATTATAATGGTGAGTCCCTTATTATATCTTTGATTCTAATATTACAACCTTAGGTACAAAGGATGTTGGACCATTCCAATTCCCCTAGCCATCTAGAGAAATTTTTAAATATCATCAATGAGATCTTCGAACCCACTACAACAAGTATAGCTAAGCCAAAATTTCAACAAAGTAGGGGTTTCCCTAGTCATAGTACAAGGAGGGAATTGTCAGAGTGGGAGCATATATCATGTGCTTATTCCAATTCACCGAAGAGACGTAGTCAATCATGTCGAGGACGTGGTAGAGGACAGGATTCTCCTGGTCGATATCCTATTCGATCGAGAATGAGCTGAGGACGGAGTAGTAGTACTAGTGTGGTGCATAGTACTAGGAGGACACGCCTATCCTTACATGATTTTCCATGGCCATTAAATATTGAGGTCGTGATGCTTCCTTGGATTAAATCATGGTGTAATGTTGTGGGGGATGGAAATTGTGGATTTAGAGCTATTGTACTACAACTCTTTGGGAACAAAGAACTCTAGGCGGATGTTAATGGGCGATATTTAGGAAATTGTTGACAAATTCTAGTTTGTATGAACAGGCCTTTATAGATTCAATTACCCAAAATAGGAAACATCTTACCCATTTTCATGGACAGTCTCCAATAGATAAATGGAGGCAGCAACCCGACTTTAGATCTCTGTTGGCGCTAATGTACAATGTCATATTCATTTGTTTGAGTCAGGCAGGATCAATTACATGTTCGCCACATAGAGCTCCTCCTAATAGCTAACAGCCTGAATGCATGGTTAGCATGTTGAACTGTAATGATTTTACCCACTACGTATGTCGTGTTTATTATTTGAATAAAGTCTTCATCATACTATATGTAACCCTCTTAGATTTTTATTGTAAACTTATGTAGATAACATTAATGGAAGATTTAATGTTACCACCTATATCTAATAGCTGGTACCTTCATGATGATCCCTAGCATTACTGGATGGGATGTTCCATATCTCAATCGTATTCAGCTTTACCGAAGTGCGACAGGTATTACACACAACTATGGTGGTGACTGTGGTTGACAATTCTATATTATGTTGACAATGTTATATTTGTTGTATGTCAAACTAGTAATTTTTATCTGTGAGACATTTCTATTGTAGCAAATTTTTTATTAACATGCAAACATTTTTGTTGCTCAAAGATATTAAATACATAAAAATAACTAAATACACTACTGATCATTTCCTACTAGTCATGACCATCACCACCAACGTGTTGGTCAGTATCTTCTTCATTAGAGGTAATAGCTAATCTCCCAAATTCTAAGTACACTTATTTCAATTTTTCACATAATGTTTCCTTATCAATTAGTCCCTGTCACTGTCAGTCTTGTTTGAACCAGTACCGGCATGCACCCATCATCACATTATGAATCTCTGCTTCTATAGCAATGTAGTCTAGATCAGTCAGTCCTTCATCTACCAAGCGATGGACTCTAGGGTGGGATCGAGCTCTGAACCACACCAGATAACCGTCTTAAGCATCATGTTGATAGACACATTGGCATGATCAACGACTGAAGTCCAACGTATGATCTAGCCAACTATTCCACAATGCTCCACAACTAGAGACCTACCTTATACTTCTAGACCTTTACACTACGGTAGAATCCAATGGTTGGTATAATTAGAGGCATGGGAATGAGATGGGTGTAGCCAAACTATCATGCAATACAATCTGGCATGTATGGCTCTACAATATATACATGGAAAAATCCACCCTAGTACGATGACACTTCTTGGACTAATACTGGATCAGTGATGAAGGACATAAAATCAACCTACAAATACATAAAAAAAAATATTTTTAATAAGAATTAACAATATTTGAACAATAAAAGAGAAAGTTAGTAAACCACCTGTGTTGCCCCTACTGTATCAAGACGCTTCCTATAATGAACAAGGTCCTCCAATGACTCTGAAGGACAAGTCTGATGGGAAGCATCCTATCGCATCGCACCAACATCCCGTGAATGTATAACTGTACGGGAATAAGACCAATAGAAAAAGGAAAAACACTCGTATATCTATACATGTACATATTGACAACAATATATGTAAATCTTAAACAAATATATGATATAGATAATTAAATTAACAAATGAACATAAATTATTACCTCCAACAAATTCATACAACCACCTATTTGTCAGTACCCAAATTTGGTAGCAATCCCATGCTGCCTATAGAGATATTCTAACGTAGCGGCTCCAGCCAACTAATAGCACAAATTATCCAAATCGGAAACTAATTGTAATACCCCATTTTTTGTAAATTCAGTTTTATTAAGTTTAATTATTTTATTAGCGTAATTTGATGTAAACATTTAATTATTTTAATTTTGATTCGTTTTATGGATTTATCGACGATTTTGAGTTTATATTTTGAATTTAAATAATTATTGTCGTTGCGGATTATTTTAGATAAATTCGTTCACAATTATGATTTTATTATATGATTTCGATTTTCGGTTAAAAAATTTGTATTTCCGTTCGTGTAAAGTTTTAGATATTTCGTCGATTAATTCTCTCTTATGCATAAAATATATTTATTGCAATTCTTCCGATTTCTCTGTTTTTACACTTTTTGATCCCTTAAAAATTTGTGACTCAATCTAAAAATATTTTTGAGTTCATCCCTTCATTCTATTCATTCATGTTTCACCCTTTCCTTCTAAATCACCAAATTGCGGAAAAAAATTCATTTACGCGATTAGACGATTTTAGCCGTTTTTGCTATTTTTAATCCGTTGGTCATCAAATAAGTTCCGAGACCAAATATTTTCATATATTTGATTTTATAAAAACATTCCGCATCAATATGTGATAACTTGAACCCCTATTATTCATTTTATGAATTTGCGAAAAAAACGCGTTTCCGCAACTTACCCGTTTTTGCCGTTTTTGATCATTTTCCATCCGTCAAGGATCAAACCTACTCCGATACTTAATATTTTTATATATTTGAGTTTCTAAGATTATTCCAAACATTTTCATAAATTTTTATAATTTTTGGAATTCAAGTGATATTTTTCCCAATGAGTGCCCATTATTAGGCTTTCTTGCAATTTAATTAATCAAAATAAATTGTAACCAATCCTCTAACTAATGTTCCAATCCTAACTAGTCTCCTAACCAAACCAAATCAGATTTGTAACTTGGTTACATTTCTCCCAACCAAAAAGTACAACTAGTACCATAATCATGATTTTATGACATTTCTCTTACACACTCAACCATAGCCTATCATCTCTCTTACACCCCTAATCCTAGCACTCAAGTGAGGCCAAGGTCAAACCAAAAACTCAATCCACACTCCACCATATCAGATCCTACTCTATCTTTGCCAAATCGTGCGTTCCTACCCCAAAACGCACATAAAATCATAGATTGTAGCAGAGTGCAAAGTTGATTACTTTCCAACTTTGAGCAACTCGTTCTCTCTCTCTGGTTATCCGTTTCCTTTGGTTTTTGTTTCCTTCGAAAGTATGCATTGCATACTATGAATCTATATAATTTAAATCCCTGAAGTCGAAATCCCTCATGCTTATTCATAGCCAAACTTCTGCTTCCCGACCAGCCTTACAATATCAGCAAAGCTGATTTTTTGGTGACTTCGAGCATCTTTTATGCATCGACCTTGACTCCTCTACCATATATTCTTGTTTGGCATTTTTCCTTGCATGTTATGCTCATCTAAAGACCCTTCTCACCAAGGAAATCGTTCCCCTACCCTCTCCTTTTTCCTCTCCTATCTGCCTTGTCGAGCAACATTGAAGTTTTTGCTGCAGTGGTTAAGTGGGTTGCAACAAATATTTCGTGCCTTTCATGCCCTCTTTTCTCCTTGTTTTCCTCCCCTTTAACCCTCCAAAACCTTAATCCATCATTCCTTTGTGGTTATTGGTTGTTTTGTGGTGGTTTTGAAGCCTCTCTATTCAAGAGTAATATTTTATATTTCACTTCTTCCATTCCAAATCCTTTCTTTCCCATTTTTGTTATTTATTGAACTTGGTTTATCTAACTCATTTACCTTATATTCTTGAAGGTGACAAAGTGGTTTAGAGAAGGAATTGCTAGATTCCTTATTTTAGCTTTGCTAAGGAGCTTAGGAGTTTTGGTAACAAAACTAACCTTTAGAAATAGGAGTTTGTGCTAGGTGTATTATATGTTCTCTTATGTGTGGATAGCTTTATTTTAATTATAAGCATGAAATAATATCTTGAAAATATTGTATGACATGTGTATGCTTCTACCTTATGTGTTTAAGCATGAATATCTAATGAGAAGATGGTTTGTGTGATTCTTTTTATATGTTTTATACCTGCTGGAAAAGTGATGAATATTTAGTGAAGAGTTGATGAATTTTCAGTAGAGTGGTGATGAATTTACAGCATATTCGTGATGAATATGCCTGGATCCGAGTAGTTTAGCTCTCTCCCTTGCTATTTTATGTGTGCTTTTGTTGTTTTAAAATTATCTAAGTATTTCCCTATATGTATAATAGTGTATAGAAGCTAGATTATGAGTTTTGGATCATTTAGAGTTGAAATGAAATTTTTATAAGGCTTGCACATATTCAACCATGGGTAAATTGGGCAATACAGATTGTCTTTGAGAGTTTTAAGTGCACCATTATCTTCATTGGGTCTTTTACATAAAATTTGGTATATGATATGTTAGGATTTGATGTTGTTTAGGGTAAGTTATGAATTTTAGAAGCTTAAGGTAATTTTTGGTTAATAAAGACATTTTCGTCATTTTATGTAAATGTCTAGAAATTTGAGACCTAATTGAATATTATGCTAATACAAGAATTTAGAATTTATAATTCTAATACTTGGGTAACATTGATGAGTATACTTAGAGACCTCAATTAAAATTATTCATTAAGTAAGAAAAAGAAAAAGAGAAAGAGACATTGTGGGTGTATTGAGGAATCTTAATATTTTATCCTATTTTCCTATTGATATTTCACCCTAAGAAAATAATTGGCTAAGTGTAATATATTTTAGCATAAATTACACCTCTCTTTCTCAATTTGCTTAGCTAGCTTCGGATTTAGATAAGTCATTACTTACCTTTACTTACGACGGATTCTCGATGTATGTCTGCTTGAAGTGGAAGGTGATGAGTATGCTTATTGATTATTTAATCATGTCAAGCATATGTTGTATTCTTTTGTGGTAATTGTATGTATGTATGAGTTATAGATTTAATGCAACCGCATGTTCGTATGCCTCTTGAATATTGTATGTGTGTAAGTGTGTGAAGGGTTGAATATTGATTGAAGTTACATGATACCTTATGCTGTATTTTATGCCATGGACTCATTCGGCTTTAATGCCACTTAAATTGGTTCGGCTTTAATGCCACTAGAATTGATCGGCTTTAATGCCATTTGGATTGGTTCGGCTTTAACGCCGCTTGGATTGGTTCGGCTTTAATGCCGCTTGGCTTTAATGCCATTTAATATTGATATAATAATGGATATTCATTATATTGATAGATGTGAGCTACGTGCTGTTATGTGGGCCTAATTTATGATTGGCTAAATCCTTGAATAAAATATTAATCACTTAAAGTGAAAGATCTTGAGTTGGGACTTGTATCACTCGGGGTAGCTATCCGAGTTAGGTTTGGTATTCACTTGGTACCATTCCGGTGTTTTTCTATTCTGTGATCCCGGGTGCCTTACGAGGTCCGGAGAGGCCCTCTTCTACTCTATAGGTGTCTCGATATATTTCGGCCCTATAGGGGGTATGCATACTTAAGTGATTAGGTGTCCTATTTATTGGTGGACTGGTTACGTTTCTGGGCGGGCCAGCTAGGGCTAGTACCGTTCGAGTACTAGATTAGTTGTTACGATCTCTTCGAGTCTCCATCCTCAAGCTAATATAATAAATTGGTTGTGATCACGATGATAAAATATAATAACCAATGGATCCCATCTACCCATATATCCATATTACATTATTTTATACTTGAAGGTTGAGTTTCGTGTTCTCAATTAACATATATATGTAAGCATGATATTATCTGGTTATTATATGCTCTATTACTTTCTTCGCATGGACCTCGCACTCAATGCTATCTCTTTAGGATAGTTATGTTGCTCAGTACATGATGTGTACTGATACTACACATTTGTAGATGTTGTGTCGCAGATATATGATGATGATTCTGCGGACTTTAAGGAGGTTCCTCATGCGGAGTGATGCGGGTTTATACCCTCGGGGTTAGGGCGTAGAGTCATTCTATCTAATGTCGCACATGTTATGTGCCCTAAATTTTGGATATCGCTTTTGGACTCTTCATCTCTTTTAACCCCCTTATCGCTTTTTATATATTGTATTATTTGGAGCATGTACTCCATACTATGTTATTATGTCTGAATTATTCAAGTCTTTTGCTATTTATATCTATTTCCGTAAGTTTTTATTTATTTGATTTGAAAGTTTTTGCCTTGCGCGTAGTACGAGAAAGGTATGGACTAGACTCGTGCTATGTGTGGCGGTAACACCCATTATGTTATGTTAATGCTTCCGCTTATAAAACAAAAAAAAATGTAGTAAATTTTGGGGTGTTACACTAATCATAACACCGACAATGAGGTACGATTTCTAGACTTATCAACAAAAAGTGTGCATGATAGTAAGTACCACAAATAGAGTCTATCATAAGACTCATCGTCATCTACCCGCTCGGTCATAATCTTATCTAATATGGCATTCAAAGTGACCGAGTTCCCCTTCAGATATGTCCCCCTCACAATCATCTCGTCTTCACCCACATTTGTGCAAGCAAAGTGACAATATCATCTTCGCACAGGTATGGCTCCCCAATACATGCATACCCATGATAATTTAGATTTAAAATGAAACAGACATCGTGAAGGGTAATAGTCATCTCACCAAACGAAAGATGGAAATTATTATTCTCCGAATGCCACATTTCCACAAAAGATTATATCAGGGGACAATTATGAAAGCAAAAGTAATGGTCACGAAAACTCTTAATCCAGTCCGATCAATAAGGTAATAGATATTCCCATCTTCATGGGTGAGGAGAGCTAGCTTTGCAAGTGCCTTTACCCTCAACTACACCCTTAATAGCCCACGTGGTTCCTACAGAAAATATCAAAAAAACATTAGATTACATAAATTATATTAATAAAATTAATTCTCATAGAAATTTGTAAAAATTACCTCATAAGAATTTCATATGGAGTATGCCACGTGACCTTTAAAGCTAATAAGGAGATCATGAATCTTTAGACCACTGCTTGTAGTTCTGGTCAACCACCAATGGTCATCAACCGCTGATGACGAAGAAGATCCTACTACCTGGCTAAAGGTTCTAGTGCTAGCATTGTAGTAATGCTCAAATGGCATATAATCATCATGAGAACTATATGGCTATGTCTCACTACCGCATTCTGCTGTAGCACATGCTCTAGCACTCATGGTTATGACTCTTTTAGACACCCTGCTAGTAGAAGCATCTTATTTAATCTCTTTCCCCTTGTCATTGTTACCTACCATCTGCAATTTATAATTAAGATATCATTAATACATATTATAGTAAATAATGATTGAATATTATACTAAGGGTTAAGGGTTAGTGTTAAGGGTTTATGAAAGGGTAAGGGTTTAGGTTTTAGAGTTTGGGGTTAGGGTTAGGGTCGGGGTTTATAGTTAAGGGTTTAAGGTTTAGGGTTAAGGGTTTATGGTTTATGGAATATGTTAGGTTTAGGGTTAAGGGTTAGGGTTAGGGTTGGGGTTTAGGGTTTAGGGTTTAGGGTTAGGGTTAGGGTTAAGGGTTGATGTTTTATGTTAGGGTTAGGGTTAGTGTTAGGGTTAAGGTTTAGGGTTAAGGGTTAAAGGTTTAGGGTTTAGGGTTTGTGGATAGGGTTTATGGTTTATGGTTTAGGGTTAAGTGTATGGGTTAGGGTAAAGGGTAACGGGTTAGGTTTAGGGTGTATGGTTTAGGTTTTAGGGTTAGGGTTAGCATTGGGGTTGGGGTTTAGGGTTTAGGGTTAAGGACTGGGGTTCTGGAGTGATGTGTGAGTGATGTGTAGGTAGGGGAGAGCAACGGGTGTGTGTTGCATAGGTGGGGGGAGTGATGGGTCGTATAGGCACGTGAGGGGGAAGGGGACGGGATTTGTGTGCAAATGTGAGGGGATGCTGCGGGCCACTCGCCACTCGCTCGTCGTTCTCCTTTCTTTATGCTTGAGTCGCCCGTTTCCCCCTACTCACGAGTTTCCCATTCATCCGTCCCCATTTCTTTCGTAGTTTTTGTCACATATTTTTCACAAAAATATAGCACAATCATACTACACATAGAATTTAGATGTACAAAACATAAAAAAAAAAAAAAAAATCTACTACTTACATTAAATTAGCAATCAAGAGCAAGAAATTTGCTTAGATTTTGGTATGTGGATTAGGAGACAAGGAGATAACGGGGATGGGGATAGAATGAGAGAGTAGGGAGAGAAAGGGGTAATTTGGGAATTATGAAAAAAAAAGAAGAGGGAGTATAGGGGTGTAAAAATGGAAAAACTAGTATGCATGGAAAGGAGTTGGGATATAGTTTTGTTGGGATTCTCCATTCAAATATGGATTGGAGGAAAAATTTGAGGATTAGATTTGGTTTTTGAAGAAAATATTTGTGGATTTATTCAAGTTTTAGATAAAGATGAGTCAAGGGATTTGCTGTACCACTTTCATTATACAACTAGTGTATCACCTATGTAATGTATGAATATTTTATTCTATGTTTTAATTTTAATAACTTGAACACGATGATTCAATTAGATAGGTTAAGATAAGGGTGTTTTTATTTAGCAAACATCGAATTACTCAATGGAAAACAAAAGTACCATATGCACCAGAAAGTTTTGTCGATTTCCCCTCCCCCTAACGGTAATTTTTTGAGTTCCCCACCCTTAACAACGGCAGTCTGTGATGTTCTCCCTCCTCCCGTTCCCTCCTAATAATTTGAGTTATTTGAAACTTGTATTCTACCAATAGAAATGTATGATTTGACGTATTATAAGGAATGGTAGTCCTTTATTTAAGGAAAAAAATTATTTCATAATAATTGATATGGTTGTTTCAATTTGCAAAGTCGAACTCGTGTATATATAGAGGAACAACTTCAATATTTTTATTCTTCATAATTAAGCATACGTTTTAGTATAAAATTTTCATCAAAGGGAAGAAGTTTTTGTTAAATCTATATATATATAAATTATGATGAATTTGAAATTCCGACAAGCTACGACAAGTTTGGAACTTTGATGAGTTATGAAGGTAGATTCATAACTCCAACATACTACGATGATGAATTTACAATATCGACAAGCTAGGAATGCACAGAAGAAATACAAATAGAATCTCTAAGTTATAACTACAGCTTGCACGAAGATGTATATTTTTTTATTGTAAATTCTGTCGATAAATTTATTACGATGAAATTAATAATTTTTTTATTATATTATTATGGTAAACTATTTTTTTAGGGTATGTATAATTCATGTTTTATGACCCAAAATTATTAGAGATTTTTCATAATAGAGCAAACATTTTGTAATCGTGAAGAACTTGCAACATAGGCCAAACAAATAGGTAGAACTCATAAGATGATTTTGATCATCAAAGGTTCTAGAAAAGAAAATGGTGTAGGAACAGATAGAGTCTCAATAAAATATGAAAGAAGTGAAACATACGTTCGTACTAGACCAATCGAAGGTGCACACATTACAAGTTCTAAAAAATGATTGTCCCTTCTTTATTATTCGTGTTGAAAATAATAATGGTGGATGGCAGGTGGTAGTTAGAAATGTGATACACAATCATGAATTAGCAAATTATGAACAAGGGCGTGCTATTCTAGGTAAGTTGACTGAAAATAAAGTTTAATTTGTTGATGAGTTCATTACAGCTAATGTAAAGCCATGACAAATCATACCACTTCTGCAAAAATAATTTGAAGAAAATGTAAGTATGATAAGACACATCTATAATGCCAGATAGAAGCTTAGGTCAAAAGAAATAAACGATCAAACAATGTTACAACATGTTATGAGTATTTGATTGAGATACATTATTTTTAGTAGCATCGAAGTGAGTCGGAATCAAATGTAATAAGAGAAAATCTATTTGCACATCTCGTATCTATTAATACTTTATGTACATTTAATGTTTTTTTACAAATGTATCACACGTATAAGACAAATAGATATAGAATGCTCTTACTTGAAATTGTTGGACCAACACCAACACAATTAAATTTTAATGTTGCATGTGCATACAAGTCATTTGAAAATAAGGAAAATTACTTGTGGGGTACTTCAGAGGTTGAAGACCTTAACGGATCCATCTATCCTTCCAACCACCATTATTATCGAATGGGAACTGGCTCTAATTTCAACTGTGGAACATATTTTTTCCACTTCAAGATATTTATTATATAGGTTTCATGTTCATATAAATGTGGAGGAAAGGTATAAAAAAGTCTTTGGTCATCCATCATTCGCATGTGGTTTTATGTCCCAATGGAAAAATATAATAGGTGTCACGAATGAACAAACATATGAGGAGCGATTGTTGTTAATGGAGGAAGATTACAGAAACGTGTCTAGCCTAATTTCGTATCTAAAGACAAATTGACTACAACCATATAAATGAAAAACTTGTTTCTACTTTATTAGGTGACGTATTCTATATTCATCATATTATAACAAATAGGTATGAAAGTTATTTTATCTCTTACTATAGTTGCTTTTAAATATTTATGGTGATAATATAATATATTGATTTTTTTTACAATAGAGTTGAAGGTGCTCACGGATATTTGAAGAGACTTTTAGAGACATCAAGAGACAACTTCAACACTATGTTCAAACAAATGCACACGTACCTTGAATTTCAATATGATGAGATTAAAGTATCACTTGAGAGATCTCGATTCAATACGCCGCATTTTGCTACAAAGTCCCTTTACATCAATTTGAAAGGTCATGTTACCATATGTGCAATGGAGTTGAAAAAAAGAAGAATGTGAAATAAGTAATTATGTAGGTATCGATGATCATTTTTATGATGGTGTTACATGCGACATACACATAAGATACCATGTACACACGAGATTAATACATACATTGACAACTACTTAGCAATCCCTCTCTCGACTATTCATCTATTTTAGAAAAATCTAGACATAGATCATCTAATAAATCTGCATATACCACAAGAGCCAATAGACATTACATCTCATTTATTCTATATTTCCATGGAAGCTGTTATGAGCCAGCCACCAGCAAATCAAAACTAGTTAGCAAGAGAGATATTTAATATTAATGTTTCACAAAGAACACGTCTTCAAGAGCCACCCATACGATAGCATAGGGGCCACCTCAGAAGCTCCACCAAAAGGGAACAATCCAATTAGGAGTACACATAACAATAATTTTCTGGTCGTTCAAGATCAACACAAGGTTGTGGTCGGGGTCATGGTAGGGTCGGGGTTGAGGACGTCAATTGGCATTTATATCCTCAAGTCAATTATAATTTTTGTACGTGAATCAGATGAATTGACATGTAGTTCCTTATATTAGTACCTAGGATAATGTATTATGAGATGAAAATTACAGTTTCAAAGCATTGATGTATATTATACTAGGATATGAGGAATGGTGGGTTTAGATTTGTACCGACTTATATCACGAGATATTGGTGAGACGATATTTGTATGGGAATGTGTTCATATATGACAACATTGATCAAGTTCTGAATACTATTGCTCACTAGAAAGGAACATCGTCAATGGCACACCGGATGGAAATGCCTGATATTAGTCATGTCATTTCAACCCATTATTGTGTTTTGTTTGCATATTACTTGTTGAATACTTGCAGTTCTTTCCTACCTTTAGTGGGATAACATGGAATCCAAGGTCCTGAAAATGAAGTGATTATATGTTTTTTTGCGAAACATGAGTCATTATATAGTGGTATGTGGGTGTTTTATGAATTGTTTCCATTACAATCTGATGACTCACCTTAATTATTTTACATTTTTCTTGTGTCTAACAGGTATGCCCTCTGGAGATTTTTTTCACTCCCATCACTGCATGCAAATTGGAGTAGATACTATGATGACAGTGTTTCGACCTAGAATACACTATAGTCTACAAGATTGCATCAATGGAGCTCATTGGTTAATGATAGAAATGAAGAGCCATATCCTTTATCTTCATATGAGAGTTATATCTAGAATTTTTGCAATTTTTTCCTTAATTGAGTTGTGGTAATGCCATCGGACTGTATATGTACTTTATTAAGTTTAAGTAACGTATATACGGTAATCTAATATATCTGTACTTTATTCAGTTCAGTGGGGTCTCAGAGTTCAATATAATTAAGGGGGATTAAGTTATACTATAAATGAATATATATAAAATAAAAACAACAAAAATATTTTAATCAAATTAAATAATTAAACAAATACACATCAAGGTCATTACAAACTCCCACATCCAAGCCCATGGCTATGCCCACACCCACGCCTAGGTAGAGTAACTCCTAAATCATACATAAGATTTTAAATACATGTAAATAGATGCTGATAATTTGGAGCTAGCTTTCACCTTCAATAGAATCGATAGATAATTTTGCATGCTTCGTTCAGACGTCTTTGGGCTAGAATTTGATGTTCATCATTCGGATGCTCAACCACATATTTTTCCATCGTTACCAATACATACCCGTGGGTTCTAGGAACGTACCAACCCATATAGTCATGAGCCATGTCTCATGAGTATTGCGTCGATGGTCCAAAAACATCTGATCCCAACATGTGTTCACGCCTCAAGAACCATTGACTAAGCATATGTGCGTAAACAACCTTATGCTTCTTGAGGGAAGGACCTCTATATGTGTTACTGGTGGACTTGATAAGTTCCGTAGGGATTAATTGTGTATATCTGAACTAGTGTGTGACTCTATCAGGTATACGCAGTTCTACTTTCACCAAATAGTGTAGACAACCGTGATATAATGCATCAAAAAATCCCTATACTAAATCTCTACTCCGTACGGATCCCACATGACCTGCCATAAAAAATTTAAATTTAAATACAGATATCACTAACATAATATAGCGAGAATATGATTCTAAGTAGCGTACCTTCGATGCAGGCATAAGATCAATATTTGCTCAAAAGTACTCGAGCATCTTCAATTTAGTATCAAATTTATGTCCACAAAATTATCTCATATAATGAAGATGGTCTAGATTATATCAGGATTGTTCCACTCCAAACCCTGAAAAGTGTTCATAAATCTAATTCTTTTATAATATTTGATTGTGTTAATTACCATTAAATGTATCCAAGTATGTAATATATATATATGGTAATTACAAAATTACATGAAATAGAGTGACACATCCTGACATTTGAGCAGCATCAACTCTAGAAGCCATCCTAAGTTGTCGATAAAGAAAAGGAAGTGTGGTTGATCCCCATGCATAACCTTCAACCTAGATTACATCTTGAAGAAAAAGGATTTAGTATGGATTTAATTTATCAACCGACTTGTCTACAAACAATGATAGGTTGATCACCTATAATTAATACCCGATTGCTTTTCGTCATCCTTTAGCCAATAATTCGCATACTTCCTATAGCCATCTAAATAGAATCCCATCTTTTGGAGTAACTTCATTTACCTGTATTTTCTCCATCCTAAACAAGACATCCATTGCACTAACCAATTACCCACACATATCAGCAGTCATCTCCAAATATAATGGATTACCATTGACTCATAGCGCTAATATGCGATGTACGTCCAAAAGGGTGATTGTTATCTCACCCCATGGCATATGAAAGCTATTATTATCTAGTTGCCATCTCTCAATCAACGCTGAAATAAGTGGCACATTTACATGCTCAAATATATAATCTAGAAGGTGTGACAATCCTATTTGGCATATCAGAGTGACCATCCTTTCATTTACACTTCCGAAAAAAGTTTTTAGAACCTCATATCTGGTATGGATCCTAGGACAACTACAATCTTGGAAAAAAAATTCAACATATGTGAGAACTATATATTATACCTGTACAGATAAAATATCAAATATTTAATAATTCATATGACAGACATACCTTTCCTAACTATAAATATAAAGCGGCATGACCGACAAAGCTTGGGATCAAATTAGGGATGATTAGACCTCCAGTACATGGCCCTAGCAAATACCATTCATCCTTCAACTATATACTGATTTCATCTTACTTGCTTCACCAACATCCCTATCATCATCATCACCGTCATCATATCCATAATCATCATCGTTGTCATCATCATCATCATCATGACGTACAACATCATCATCACACACATATGTCGATGTCAATGGTTGCTCAGTAATATGGGGTAATGATGATGCCAAATCCAATGATGATCTAAATACACCAACAGTAGGTAGGTGAGCTGAAGATGATGGTACTCCCATATTAGTCTACGTAGCTAAGGTAAGAAAATCTACATATTATGTAGATAATGGAAAACCTCCATACTCAGAACCTCCAACCCGCGAACCTTTGTACCCCAAACCTCCACCCTTGGAACCATCGTACCCTAAATCTCCAAACCCCAAACCGCCTATCCTTGAACCTCCATACCTTAAACCTTCATACCCTAAACCTCCAAACCTTGAACCCCCTACCCCTAAACCTTCATATCCTAAACCTTCGTACCCTAAACCTCCAAACTCTACACAACCTACCCCTGAATGTCCATACCCTAAATCTCCAAAACCTAAACCTTTGTACCCCAAAATGCTAGCATCTGCCACAAATTATGGATGATCTGCATAGTCAGCAAATGTTGGAATAGTAGAGGCTACATGACTAGACATTGGTTGTTCCTGAGCTTCTATATAGTCTTGTTGTTTTGATACTTCTTTTGGTTCTTGTTGGCTCCTTTTTTTTCTTGTCTTCCTTTTTTATTTTTACCTCTACTCCGTCCTTTGGTAAGACCTTTTGACATCGGAGTAGATTGTTCCGTACATGTTATGTTATGTCATGAAGATGCTATCACAGGACGACCTTCAATTTTATCTACTACTTTATATTTTCCGCAACTCATTTGAATTTTAATAACAAAATAAATCTATTATCCAATCACTATAATTATAAAAAAACATTCACTAATAACCACCGCCACATAATAATATTTAACATTTTAAATAAAAATAGAAATAAATCTAATAAATATAAAATCATATATAAATAATACAAAAGCACAATTAACAAAGTTTAATAGATCTACAAATATCAATAACAAATTTAACCAAATTAACAGTAATTAAAAAATACAATTAACAACCTTATGCTTAATAAACATAACTACCCCTCCAAACGACAACCGAAAACTCTAAAAACCAGACAGATTTTCACAAACTTATATTTAATTACAATAATATAGCATAATTAAGAGAGTATAATAGATCTAAAAATATAATGAACAAATGTAACCACATTAATCATAATTAAATTTTTATTTAACTACAAAAATAATTATTAAACACATATTTAACAAACCATAATAATTAATAAACACAATAATTTCAAACCTAGGATAAAATTTTATTAGGTTTTGTATTAATTAATGAGACAAAATTTAAAAAAATTGATCTATCCAACTAAAACTATATTCCACAACACGAGCCATAATTACTAATTAATAAACCATAAATTATACACACATAATTAAAATTATCAATAAATAATTATTATTGATTAATATTAACATAATTATTACACACATATTAAACAAAATACAATAATTAATAAACATGATAATCACAAACCAAGGACAAAATTTTATTAGGTTTTGCACTAATTAATGATATAGAATTAAAAAACCAAATCTATCCAACCAAAACCATATTCCACATCATGAACCATAATTACTAATTAATAAACCATAAATCGTATATACATAATAAAAATTATTAATAAATAAATATTATTAATTAATGCTAACATAATAATTATTACGCATGCATTTAACAAAACACAATAATCACAAACCTAAGATAAAATTTTATTAGGTTTTGCACTAATTAATGAGACATAATTAATAAATCTAATTAACTAACCATAAATTATAATATTAATTATCAATTTAATATTTAATATTATTAATTAATACACACTCTGTGCTCATGCTACTACCCATCGGTGATTTTCGTGGTTCCCATCCCCAACAACACTTTTTGCCATTACCACTTTCCAGCCACCATCAATCGAAGATTTCGACTGTTACCCCCCATCCCCAACGGCACTTTTTACCGTTGCAACCTACCCTTTGATAGCATTTTTTTTTTTGTTCTCCTTCACCCATTAGTAATTATCAGATCATTTGTAACATTAAAAAAAAATTACCTTAGATTGGTCATGGGAGAGGGAATGAGGTTGAGGAAGAGTTTTGAGAGAAAGACAGAGAAGAGAGAGAAGAGAGAGGGAAAGAAATAAAGGGGTGGTTTAGGGAAAAAAATGTTTTCTATGAAGTAATTTAATTTTTCTAAATAATAGCTATGTAAGATAATACACGTGCAACGCACAAAGAACAATGTTGCAAAGTATAACATAAATAATTATTACGTTAATTGTGGTTTCAAAATCTAGACAAACCTAACTATGATGCATAGTAATAAAAAGTATAATCAAAACTAATTACAAAGACAAATAGCTAATAACAAATAGAAAATTATTGAACTTTAAAACAATAATACTCGCAAATTTGTTGAATGTTGTTGCCCCATTTTCCATTCCCAAATCCATCATATTCAAACCATTGTAAAAAATTAGAGAGAGAAAGAAAGATAGGTAAACGTAGAGTTGACAAAAGTTAATCTGACCTGCACCACACAAAATACTATCTGACATAGCTAGAGAAATTCATCAACCCAATCTAACACTGATTCAAATATAAGTAACCTGACTCAAACTCAACCTGACATCAACTCAATCAGCTATCAACCTACTATGCCATCAACTACACTAGTTATCAGCCCGAATTGACTCGACAAAACAAAATTTGATATTAATCAATTATGATAATAAAAAATTATACATATCTTATTATTTATTTAAAGATTTTAAACATATATTATTTATATAAATTTTACTTATTTTTCTTACATTATTGTGGACATACTTATTCACCAATGATATTCTAATTTTATCCAATTTTTTTGCATATAAACACAACATTAAAAAGTCATAATATAAATAAATAGCAAATAATAGCACATTATTAATCGCATGTTTACATGAATACAAACATAATGTTTGCTTATAAGATTAATCAAATAGATTAATTTTGGTGGTCAATGTCCTATGTAACTCAATTATTCAATTTAGGTTTAAGTTGCTTGAACATGACATATGAAAACTTAAAAAGATTTTATTCGTAAAGTTAACACAAATCTAACATGTTAAATTAACTCGGCTATAAAATTACCCGAATATGCGCTTACTCAACCCAAACTCGACCCGACCCAACAAGCTAATCTAAAATAACCCAAAATAGATTGGATTACAACCCGAACTAGCTCAACCCAAACCTGGCTAGACTTTATAAATTATGGCGATGCAATCCAGATCTATAATGATCTAAACTTGTCTTGAATAATAAGGTGATGCAAAATGATTTGATCCAAACCACAATCAACCCACAAAGAAAAATGACCCTTATATAACCCAACCCGATAACGACCTAACCTACTATAACTCTACCCAAACTTGACTTGGCCGGCCTAATTGTCACCTATAGGTAAGAGCAAAAATATAGTTATAATAGTTATTGTGTTTTAGAATTAAAAATTAATTTTTAGTATAAACATATGTCATCTTATACATATCAATGGTTAATGGTTGATAATATTACTATCATTATCATTGTCACAATTATCTTGGACTAGATAACAACTATTATTTAATAAAGATAATTTAATATTAATAATTTCATAAATGGTATGGTCATTGAGATATTAAACAATCAATATGAATACCGAATCGCATAAGCTCGATGCAAATAGGCAATTTGGACTCTTAATAATATTATATATTTTTGTAATTAGACTATGGTTCTAATATAAAATAAAGATTTTCATAAATAACCTCTATCAACTACTGTATTTTCAACTAAAAGCTACCTACGTATGGTCATGACTCACGAGTTCCAACCATTATTATAATTGCCCAATCCTCCTATTAAATTAAAAATTCAACACTTCTTCCATCCAACAAGGAGTTCTCTTTCATTAATAAAAAAAAATGTGCGTACATAAGTAGGCCCACGTGTGTCATATGATAATGTAAACCCCATCCAAGTTCTGTGAACAAATTAAAAAGAAAAAAAAATTCAGTTCCAACCTATCATGAAAATGAATTGAGAATATAGTATATAACTACTAAGGCACTATTTGATTCTAAAAAAATTTAAGAAAAAAATTTAAAATTAAAATATTTTTCTTCAAATTTTTCTCAAAGAAAATTATATAGTTAATCTTTAGTAATTTTATACCATCTTTTTTTTATATTTTATTATCTCATGTAAACCAAACATAAAAAACTATTTTCCTCATCATTTTATTTCTTTTCTTTAAAACTTTCCATGCACCAAATGGAGTATAAAAGTATTTTGTTAATCAGATGATCCAAACGATATAAAATTTAATGGAGGGGTAAAGTAAATCACAAAATGTAAAGGTGTTGGCTCAGTCATCAGACATTTTAGCAAACACTTGGCAAGCGTATATTATTTTTTTAACGTCTCTAAGGGAGTCAATTCTCATAGCCAAGATAGAGAGGAGTTCATATAACTTGATACCAATAAGAACCCATCCTTAACTACGAATAAAAAATCATAGAAAATAAAATACGCAGTCTTGAACATCTTATTACCTTAGCCAAGCCTTTAGTTATTGAACCCCCTAACTTCGATCTCATCATCCAGATGCTCAGCAACCAAACAATCAGATGGCATTTCAAACAACAAAGGAAATAGTTTCGAAATGACACCAACATAAAAAATTCAAAACTTCTTCAATCGAACACAAGTAACCCACATACATCACAACCTTTCAAAGAATAGTTATTCTAGATTTGAATGCTTAGAAGAATGGTTATTCAATTTCATTGAGAAGAATGCAGAGGGATAGGAATCTCTATTCTGCCTGTATCATTTTCAACTATAACTTTAGCAATTATTTCCAACGAGATGAAATGCACCAAGCAATGTTGCACCTTGTTTGTCACTGCTTCATCGTCGTTGTTCCCACCTCAGGTTGTCATTTTTTCATTGGATTTTATCAGCAACAACCTCCCCATTCTTTCGTTTCTAAGGTCGTAGGTGAGTGAAAACAAAAATGAATCAATAACAGTACAAATTTGCAACATGTCTCATGGCTATAACTTCCAACAAATAAAGGTCTTCTACAAATTTTTTTTTCTATGTTAATAACTTTCGTTTACTTTCTTGTTTTTACTCTTTTAATTCTCTCTCAATAGTGTGTGAGAAATTTTGTTGTTTGGGCAGGAGTTTTTATTGCAGTGTATTCTTATATATATATATATAGTATAATTTTAGAATTAAGTTAACTTCAGTCCTTCACTTTCATTCTTCTTCTAGTCTCCTCTTCATCTTTTAGCTCATTCTCCACCCTTATCGACAAACACCCACCCTTCACACATGTTGCTCGTTGACCATAAGCTCCGCTATTATTCAGCCACTACCGCTCCTCTTTTGATACCCTCTTCGACCTTAGATTTAAAGAAATTTTTTCCGTTAAATTTAGTCCTTCTATCCCTCATTTACTTTTCGTTTCCTTTGACCTAAATTTGTTTCTAAGTTAGAAAGTTGATTCTTAGAGTTAGAGATTTTTTTTGGGGGTTAAATTAATGAATTGCATAAGTCTGCTTCTCATTTGTTAAATGAACAATTATTGGCTTCAAATATATAATTTTTCTCAAAGATTTATATCCTAATGCATGACTTTTCTACACATGTGGTTAATTTTTTTTTTGTTTTATCACTGTATCATTTTTTTTCTTCTTTCTGCTCTGTAATTGCAAGGCACTTTAGCAAATTGCTATGGTGTACGTGCTTCACAATTTGGTTTATGTTCCTCAAGGAGTGTTTTTTTTTTACTATTAACCATTATGTTATTTCTAGCTTATTAAGATGTCAACAATTGAGCAAGTCCAAGTGTTTTCTTTTATTTGCAGGCATACATGACATATGTTGGTGGTAGATTTTAGTTGTTGGGTGTCTTCTTTTCTTTAGATTTGAAGCCACTTGTTGGTATATAAACCTTCAAATTCTTTGAAGATTAACTTATGAATCACGTTGGGAAAAATCAAGAGCTAAAATTTAAGGAAACATATTTAACTAACAATATGGATGCCATTGGAAAGCTTATTGAATTAGAACTCTAAATCATTATTTAGGATCTCAAATCCAAGTTCCTTACACAAAGTTATGATCATTTTACCGTATGAGCATTAAATTAAATTTTTATGCATGAACTGATCAATTGTGTCATGATTAGTATGATAGACTTCATTATCTTTTCATATTTATTAATTAGGTTGTTATTTAGTTATTTGATAATTTTTATAAGATATTAGTTAGTTAGTTAGTTTTCTTAATCATTAAAAAGTTAGATAAGATTTATATTTTATCTTATAATGTTTTTTATCTTATTAAGATTTTGTTACAATTTAATTGTTAGTATCATAGGATATGTGGGTTACTATTCACGAATTACTATTCATATAAATAGTGATTTCATTAAAAGAGTTTATCTTGTTTTGATTTATTTTATCTTATTATTTAGTGAGGAAGTAGATGTTAGCATATAAATATTCCATGTAAACTCATATCATTTTCTCATTAAATAAAGAGGTTACACAAGTTTCAATAAAAGTATGTTTTCTATATGAGTTCTTCTCTATTTTGTCCGTTCTGTATAATTAAAATTTAGAAACACTCTATACATTTCCTATGTGGACTTGTATAGAGTTATCTAGTGAAGTTTCTTGTGTGTTTATTCATTAGTAATTATTTGAGAGTTATATGTGTGATGCTTTTAAAACTAGTTTGAAGAATTATTTTTGTGATCCTTCATCCATATCCTTAGTTAAAAAATCATCATTAGTTTATCATCATAAAATTACATAAAATAGAGTGGTTCTCAAAACAACCTATTCTGTTATACATCACTTGTGGGAGGAACTTATTTTCCTCTAGATGATAAATATGTGAACTGGTTTTGAGCTTTTGATTTTAAATAAGAGCAACATCAACTCTAAAAACTGTTTGAAGCAATAATTAATGTCATTTTGTCTTTCTAAAATCCAAACCGATGAAATGGACACTTGTTTCAGAAAGGTGAAAGAGGCCTGAGATGACGAAAAGGATATACTAATTAATAGTGAAGCCTTTGTGTTCAAATAGTTATCTGCAGCTTTGTCTACGAAGGCTAGTTCAGATAAGTTGATTGTTTGACTTTCTTAGCATGTGTTGCAACTATGATTAGTTATTTCCGATTAATTACGAGTCCACTATGATTTATGGGTTTATCTTATCTAGTTGAAATGCATTATTATTCTCCTAAAAACACGAATTTAGCATCTAGGCCTAGACTCTAATTGAATCCTTAAAAAGTGGCCCTCGAGGGATTAAGTTTTGGATTTAAGGATGGGATTTGGGGCTATAGTTTTGGGTTTAGGGAACTAGAATTTTGCGAGGATTGAGGTGGGTATAGAGATTAACTTCCTAATAAGAAAATTTTGAGAATCAAGACGAATTTAGTGATTAATATTAATTTTGAGTTTAAGGATAGGGATAGAAGTGGGGATAAAAATGGAGTCTCCATTTCCACCACGTAGCTATGAATTTTTTTAGGCTTTTATATCATAAAAGCCAAATTCGCATTTCATGCTTTTTTGGGAAACATAACTAAAATTCATTTAAGGAATTTTTCTGATATTCTTCCGCCCTTACTCGCCAATACAGCACAATAGATCCACTTTGGGCAATGTTTGGAGACAACCTTTGAATCCATATCAGCACAAAAATAGTTGATGTTATAATTTCATGTCAGTCAGAATCCTTGCGTTAATTACTAAATTAAAAATAAAATAAACTAACATTTTATGATATGCATTTGAGTCTTATTCTCTTATTTAAATTTTATCTTATTATCCATTTGGGTAAAAGAAATTGACAGCTTTTTTTAAAATAAATGTATACACATTGACTTAGATAAATACTAATTAACCAGTAATAAACTTACATACCAAATTGATATTAGAGTGAGATCAAATATACATTTCCGTGCGAATATAAAAACTATGTCATTCAATTTACAATTCTACAAAAAAATGTTCCACACTAACATCTTTATAGAATTATAAATGAATCAAACTAAACCAAACTTTTTTAAATTCAGATTCAACTAATTTAATAAAAGAACTTAAAATAAGACTTAAATTTATCTTATTTAATCAAAAGAAAAGGCACAAAGAGAATTTGTAATCAATCAAGCTCATGTCTTTAAACAATCAATAAATCAAGCCAAATCAAACTTTTAATAAGTCAGCTCATATTTATAACCCTACTCCTAGGCAACCATACGAGACAACCTAACACTTTTTATTTGGATTTTTTGCTTTGGAAACTGGAAACTTACTCCACCCTGGATACAAATGTTACATTATCTACATTGTTAAACAACAAATAATGGGTTCTTCTGATACAATGTTTACAAGCAAGCAGCAGCACACAATGGGAGCATCAGTGCGTATAAATATGCAGAGAAGGTACTTCACTTCCCCCCAGGGCTGCTCTCTCTCACATTCTAAATACACCATACTTGGTCTCTTCTGGGGCTTTGTTCGTTGCAGCAGAGATACAGAGGCCTAGTACTTTTCTCGTGTCTGCTGGATCAATAACGCCATCATCCCATAGCCGAGCTGTTGAATAAAAGGGATTACCTTCTATGTCATATGCCTCCACGACCTTCGCCTTAAATGTTTCCTCTTCTTCAGCTGTCCACTGCAAAATTTCCACACAATTACTTAGGTTTGATATTCTTCAATCACGGTGAATACTTTTTTGCGCTATAAATCAAATGAGTTCGATATGATGAGAAATGACCTTACCTCTACTCCTCGTCTTTTTCTATTGGCCTTTTCTACTTGAGCTAACACACCGGCAGCCTGCATGTTGTTATGGGAACATGATAGAAATTAAGACCGTTCATGTTATCTAATATATGCTTATTTGATCCAATATCCGAAGCAATCCGATTCAAAAAAGCAAAGAACCGATCTAACATTTTTTTTTTCAAATCAAATATCCAATTCGGTCAATGAAAAGTCAAGCAAACCAAATAACTGATCCAACAAATACAAATAATATCTGATCCGAAGAAAAATATTTATATGTTTTTTTTATAATTTTTTATTTTATATATAATTGTATATAAATAAACTTAGATGTGTGTGTGTGTGTGTAATTTTTACTTGATTTATTATTTGAGTCAAAATTTAATCTAGTTGAAATCATATTTTTAATATAATTCTTTTTTAGATATTTATACAAAAAAAATAAAAACATTCTGCATGCCAATAGATCCCATCCATTCCTTCCTTATTTTAGTTTTAACATCAAATATTTGTTGAGTAAGTCGGATATTTACTGAGCGAATCGAATATTTATTCAGCAAATCGGATAATATCAAATATAGTTGTGATTTGATGGTTTTTTATATTTAAAATTTTATTCAGATAATATTGGTTATATTTGATATCCGATCCGAAAATTCGGATATCCGATCTTTCAGATATATGAAGTTTCAAATCAAATGTCAAATATCATTTTCAGATATCCGAAATATCGGATATTTGAACCATGAATGGCCCTAATAGAGATGACTACTGTATTGGGATAATCTACATGGTTTGATATATTTGTAATAATGTGTTACCTGTGCACCTCCCATAACAGATATCCTTGCATTTGGCCACAAAAACATAAAATTTGGACTATATGCACGGCCACACATTGCATAGTTGCCAGCACCAAAGCTTCCACCAACTATGATGGTAATCTTGGGCACCTGTTGAAATAGTGCTGAGACAGGGAAGCAACACACACACATATATAAATAGAGGGAAGAAAATCAACGCTGAATGACAAACCTTTGCACAAGAAACTGCCATCACCATCTTTGCACCTGCTTTCGCTATACCACCAGCCTCTGCTCGTGAGCCAACCTACCAATAAGAATGCAACATACCATATTGTTCTCTGAAGAGATTGAACTCATCGAGGAAATAGATAGCAAATGATGCAAACAATCTTATATAAAATGACACGCTGAAATGCACAAAAGGGTCAGTAGTGCTCAACAAAGTTTTTCACTTCTTCAGCACCATCATGTCATCATGAAGACACAAAATCTCTTACGAAACAAAAATACATTCAGTGAAGCAGAAATTACGAAATGACGCTGACTGCAGTAAATGATGCCCATAAAGTAGAGATAATGAAACAGTTGCTCAAGTTAAGACCAAGCAAATTCTAAATATTATGCGTTTACAAAAAGGGTTTTCCTCCACATGAAGTTACTCTTAAGGCATGTGATGATTATCACGCTTGAAATATGTTGCTTGTGGTGGCCTAAAAAATTTAAACCTAGGTTCTCCGGGTTTTGATATAATACAAGCCATTCAATGTCCGCCGGCGACTGTCGCACAATCAGACAATCAAGACAATAATTATTCCCTCTATATCAAAAAGAAAGTCATTTTAACAATTTACTTTTTTAGAAATTAATAAATGTAATCTTAAAATTCCACTTATACCTTTCTTTAAAATAAAGCAAAGCATTTAATGCATACATAATAAAAGAAAAAAATATGAAGTAAAAGTAGAAAGTAAGTTTTAACTTTTCTAAAGTGTTTTTCCTTTTTATATAAAAATTTGATGATAGAATAACTTATTTTTTAGAATGGATAGAATAAATTTGATAAGCTTGCATTCCATGTAGCCAAAGAACTATCGTTACATACCATAAATCCAGTAATATTCTGGAGGAAGACCAGTGGAACGTTGCGTTGACAGCACAATTCAATAAAGTGAGCCCCCTTCACAGCAGACTCATTATGTAATATTCCATTATTCCCGATGATGCCCACTGGCTGTCCAAAGATTCTTGCAAAACCTGTCACAAGAGTCTGCATAGACAGTTCAAAACAAGTCAAAATACGAACAGCAAACAAATCCTGTACTAGTGATCATCAGATGATACCCACACTGCCATACAATTTTTTGAATTCGTCAAATTCACTTCCATCAACTATTCGAGCGATAATAGACCGGATATCAAACTGTCGTTTGTGATCTGTTGGAGCAACCGATCTAAGTTCATTCACATCATAAAGGGGCTCTTTATATTCCAGCACATCATCCATCATTTCAACGGGCAATTGCCTTTTCCCGGCCATGGACAAGTTCTTGATAATATTCCGCCCAATGGCAAGACCATGCAGCTCATCTGCCAAAAGAATGTGATCAAAGCCTTTATATGAAACATCACCTGAACTATTCTCTCCTAATCTCAACATAGTTTTTCTACTTCAGTCAGAAATCTACATTAGAACATAAAAAATATCTTACTTTAATGATATTTATTCAATGAACCTCAAAAAATAAAAAATAAAAACCAAAAATAAAGTGAATGGCAAGATGGAGTCCTTAACTCCCCCCTACTCATAAGCTCTCTGAAAATTTATCACACAATTTAGAGTTCCATAAAGTCCAATCAATGATTCCTCGAGAGCACTAAGTTAAAGTATCATTTTATTCTATAACACCATAGAAAAGACTCAGAACATTGAACGTTGGATTGAATACTGACCACATGCATATCCTTCTCCAACACTTACAGAACTGTCGCAAACATGTTTGAACAATTACACACAGCCTAAAAGGTCAATTGTAATTCAAAGACATGTGTTCTATTAATTACTGCTATACCTATTTTTTTTTTCTTCTAAAAAAAGAGTCAAGATGAAACAGACTTTACACAGAGATAACAAAGGCTGGGAAATGCAGCCAAAAGTTGACAGGAAAAGAAGAAACTCTTGAATCTAATATGAGCGATAGTTCTTCAATCTTCATCCTAAACATGACTATCTTATGTTGTAAATATCAGTTGTCTGATCCAGATCAGAGTGCCTCAAGAAGCATACAAATTACAGATTTCACTACCAATTTCAGCTGATTTAATTTGAGCAGTTAGCATAAAACACAAGAATTACCTTGAGCAAAATAGTCAGAAACCCCTGATGTCTTGCAATGCACAATCGCACCTCCCAAATCCTCAGCAGAGATCTCCTCTCCTGTAGCAGCCTGGTTAAACTTCTTCCTTAGAATTAGGAAAGTTCTTTTCTAACTAGATATAGTAGACAGAAAGGGTACAGCAGCATATATGTCATGCTTATTTAGATCCAACCATGAACAACAGATAGATTATCAATGAAACATGTGGAGAGAGAAAAACATAGAGCAGCATAGATTATCAATGAAACATGTGGGGAGAGAAAAACATAGAGCGGCTCAAAAGTCAGAAGTCTTAATCTTAAGTGGGTAACCATTTGAAGAGGTTACGAAACAAACCTTCACGAGAGGAGGTCCAGCAAGAAATATAGTACCATTTCCCTTCACCATAACACTCTCATCTGCCATTGCAGGTATATAAGCACCCCCAGCAGTACATGAACCCAATACTAAAGCAATTTGAGGAATTCTTTGAGAAGACATCATAGCCTGATTGTAAAAAATCCTGCCAAAATTCTCTTTATCAGGAAAGACTTCAGACTGCTTTGGAAGGAAAGCGCCTCCACTATCAACAAGATATAAGCACGGTAATTTGCACTGTGCAGCAATCTCTTGAGCCCTTAAGTGTTTCTTTATTGTAATGGGATAATAGGTACCTCCTTTGACAGTGGGATCATTGGCCACAAACATACAAAGTCTTCCATGTACAGGACCTATACCGGTGACTATTCCCCCAGAAGGAAGATTGTCCTCATACAGATGATGGCCTGCAAGCTAAAGCAGAAACTGGATAATTAGGAGGCTAAAAGAGAGAATTCATAGACACTGCCAAGGGTTTGTCAGTTACAAACACAGCCCCTAATTATTTGATCAGTTTTTTATCTTTTAATGACTATATAGCAACTGGCATGAGGTTCAATAATATCATATTACATAATTCTGTCTAATCTTGTACCATTGGAGTCTACATTCTACAATAAAAATACATAAATAAAACAGTATCACGGTGCCTTCTCAAGAATATGTTGTGCTCTTTGGACAACAATCTTTTGGTTAAGCTACTGAAGAACTGTCTCCTCCACTCCCTCATGAATACATACACAATATGCTCCGTAGGTATGGATCAGTAGCTACTCATAACAGATGAAATCATGTATTATATTAAATATTCACGACTACATAGACTCACAAAAACTATTCAGGTTGAAAGATGGCTAAATTCTATGTGAGCAAATACTGAACTCAGAGGTACCTTAAGATAGGGTCGGTATCAAATTAACAGATCATGGGTATCAATACAAAGAGTAGAGTACGTTTTCAATGCAGTTTCAGCTAAGCTTTTGGCTCATCTGTCATCCCTTGATGAGCCTAGTCTAAGTGCTCCCACTGCCAACCTTTAAATGGCCCTCTCCACTCTTGCGTCCGTCCTTTCCTTTTTGCAGGTTTCATAAAAGTAAACAGAATTGGTAGTTCCACCATGGTCTATGACCAAGTAAACCTTATAGCCAACGGTTGTTTATGTAACACAAATATATCCCGCAATGGATGCTGCACATATGATTCTGTCACAGTTGAGTTGCCCTGTATATTTTAGAAGCAAATTGGATCATAATCCAAAGGTTGAGATACTAACAGCATAGCTTTGGGTAACTTGCCCGCCGAATACAATAACAGTTTGTAGCAATATTTAAAGGTCAAAAATCTTGCTCGATGGATCAGGGTTCTAATGAAATGACAGAAAATACTTCAGCATCTACAAAACAATTCGAAATGAATCTAGAGATAAGTCAGCACACTGATCACCAAACATCAATCACGAAGAAAAAAAAAACTGGGCAATAGCCTTTTGTCCATAGCAACAGTCAATCCAATCGAACTAACCTGCGAAAGCTCAAGAAAAGAAGACCCAGGATCAATCAACCGCTCAATTCTCTCTCTGGGCAAAAACTTATTCCTACTTTTGTTCCTCTTCACAGCCTCGGGTCCACCGCCAGCAAGTACCTTATTAACTTGCGATTGAAGTTCGGTGAGTAAACCGTCCATCACTTGAGAATTTCGAATAAAAGCATCAGAGCTTCGGTCGACGCCATCTGGTAAAACTCCAAAGCTCGAAATTTCCCTTCTGTGAAGTAATGACATAGTCGATTTCCGAAACGGATATGTTGATGCTGATTTCCTTCCAGCTCCAAGAACACCAATTAACATCATCTTGTAGTGCATTTTGGGTTTTCGCCTCTTTTCCCTCTGTTACCGTTTTCCTCACCTCCGGAATTCGGATTATCTGGTTTTGAACAGGTCGGAGAATGAGAAACGATGATGACATGAAGAGGAAGTCGATGCGGTAAATAGATCGTATGGCTTCAGCGTTGATGACGCGGACTGCCCTATCCACTATACTTTGCCTCATATTTAGTTGACGAGCAAAAATGGAATCTATAAAGATAAAACCAAAGCATGAGCAAAGTCTATTTTTTCTTACCTTATTAATAAAAAATAATATAAAATTAGTCATAAAAATTACAAAGATGACAATAATGATAACTATGACAGTATTATTAGTGAAAAAATATATAAATTATGAAAATAATAATAATAATAATAGCATATTTATTAATTAAATATGATAATAAAAAAAAAGATAAAACAAACAGGGTAATAGCATATTGGAAGAAGATTATACTATGTGATACAATACAATCATATATAATAATACTTACTCAATTATGTGACAATTAGTTCATATTAATATATTTGTCATATACTTAAATAAGTTGTGTGGCTGGTTTGTTAGGTAAAGTATGTAACTTGAAATATTTTCAATAAGGTCCGACTAAATTTATATCCCGCTTCTATATTGAAATCTTATAAGATTGCCTACTTAAATGAATATATGATTTGGCATTCAAAGAAAAAATGGAATAAAAACCACACGGGAGAACCTAACTCTCAACTTTTGGGGGGAGGGGGTATATAGTCTTGTTTGATACTACTTTAAAAATGTAGTTATTTTAAATAATTATTTTTTAAAAAATTAAAACTTTTTAGGGTAAATTTTTTTAAAAAAATATTTATATTGTATATTTTTTAGCAGTTTCAAATAAGGAAATTCAGGTGCATTTCATGTCTAACCTTTCTCATTTCCAAAAGCTCTAGTGACATGCTCTCAACAAAAAATTGTGCCATGAAATTTAAATTATAGAAGTTGTACTTTTTTCTAATTTAGATGAGGAAGTCTACAAAGAAAGATGGAATATATTTTTTCATTTTCTATGTCCTACCTTTCAAACCAAAAGAAAAGTATATGATAATAAACAGTTAAGTAATTGGGGTTAATAACCTCTATGTCATTTGTGGCCTAGTTTTTCTAATTATAAAGTTTAAATTGGTAGTTTGTAATGCTATGTTTGTGTCATATCTTTAAGTTTTCTTTATAATATTTCTTTTTTTCATTAATACTAATAGTTACTAATGGATGATTAGCTTAATAGTAGTATATATTTATATATATAAAATAAATATTAACAAATAATAATAATAATAATAAAATCCTTAATTGAATAAGAAGTGTTTGTTTAGGCAAGACAAAATAAATTTACATTTGAATTAGGAAAATGTGATATATCATGGCTTAACTTTGATATATATTTGTAAATGAGTTTATATTACTTTAATGATTGAAAGAGCCGTAAATTTTTTAGAAAAATACAATATAAATAAACATTTGATCGTTGATAATTGGTTGTTGTGATTGAATATTTTATTGTAATTAAGAAAATAATATTGATATAACTTTTGAAAAATTGTGGTCAAAAGGTAAAATAATTTACCAAACCATATCATAGATTAACAAGACAAAAGTTAGGGCTTGTTTTCTCAATTTAACATTTTAACTTATTAGATTAGTTTAGATTAGCCGTAAAATTTTGATAATAATCATAATAGTAATATAAAAGAAATAATACAAATTATATTAATGATAACAGTAGTAATAATACAAGTAAGGAAAGATTAGTTGTGAAAATAATAATAACAATAAGAGGATGAAGATTCCTTTGCGGTTGCAAGATAAATAGATAAATAAATAAAAGAGGATGAGTGAGACTGTGAGAGCAAGCGGACTCGATAGAAAACTTATGCGCCCTATATTCTGGGAAAAACATACGACGCATCAAACAACCTGCAGTACAGTAGTTCTACTTCTTCTCTTACTCCATGACGCTGTGTGCTGAAGATTGACGTTTGAAGACCTCCCCGCCTATGGTTTAAGGCTAAAAAAACGTCTGCAAAGCAGAATTAAAAGTCTTCTCATCTCGTGCTTATCTTCCGAGCAACATTCAGTTTCGCTTCATTCGCGCTGGGAGTGTATGTATGTCCAGGTATGCGTCAGTCCCATCACTTCTTCGTGCAAACTTTAAAGCCGCTGCATTTTCTTCTTCATCAATTTTATTAGAAGAAGATAGTTTTTTTTTTTCTTTTGTTTCTTACTCATCGTACAGTGTCTCAGATCAGGCGTCGTAGCGATGGGCACACCATGTGTTTGATGTTGTGCTTTAACGATTACTTGGTTTTAGTACAATGCTTATCGCTGATTTAAACCAATATAAATTTAAACCAGATCAGCGCTGACGCTTATCAACTATTTCGGTGGAACTTCGTCGTCTATTAGGATTCGTCGCCTGTTAATTTCTAGGAGTGTGAGTTCTTTGTCAATTGGGTCCTATGGCGTTAAGAGTGAGGTTGAAGAGGCTCATCTTGAGTACATATTTAAGTCCTGCACACATGTCCGAACTCTTAAGAAGCTTCATGCTCTACTTTTGGTCTCAGGACGAGCTCAAAGTGTCTATATTAGCACCAGGCTTGTCAATCTTTATGCCCATCTGGGAGACATGGACTCTACACAAAAGGCTTTTGATCAAATGCAACTTAAAGATGCCTACACATGGAATTCGATGATTTCTGCTTACACACGTTCTGGGAGATTTCATGAAGCTGTGAACTGTTTCTATGAAATGGTGTTGGCTTCATTGGTTAAACCAGATTGGTACACCTTTGCACCGGTCTTGAAGGCATGTGGGAGCCTTGTTGATGGGGAAAAAATGCATTGTTGGGTGTTTAAACTGGGTTTCATGTGGGACGTTTTTGTTGCCGCTTCCTTGATTCATATGTATTCTCGTTTTGGCTTGGTGGGTGCAGCACAGGATATCTTTGAAGGAATGCAATTTCGTGATTCGGCTTCCTGGAATGCTATGATTTCCAGTCTTTGCCAGAATGGTAAAGCTCTGGAGGCACTTTACGTCATTTCTGAGATGATGTTGCAAGGAAAGAGATTGGATCCTGTGACCATTGCTAGTATTCTCCCCGCCTGTGCTCGAGTTGGCAATTTGCTGAGTGGCATGCTGGTTCATTTGTATGTAATAAAGCACGGTTTGGAGTTTGATGTGTTTGTTTCCAATGCATTGATTAATATGTATGGAAAACTCAGTTATCTGGATCATGCTCAGCGGGTATTTGATGAGATGCCAGTTAGAGACTTGGTTTCTTGGAACTCTATCATCGCTATGTATGAGCAGAACAATGATCCAGGTTATGCTCTTAGATTTTGTCAGGAGATGAGGTTGCATGGATTCCAGCCTGACAAATTGACACTTGTTAGTGTGGCCTCTGTCACCGCCCAATCCCAATGTCGTCAAAGTAGTGAGTTGGTTCATGCATTCGTCACAAGAAAAGGTTGGCTTATGGAAGATGTCATCATTGGTAATGCAATCATGGACATGTATGCGAAATTGGGCGACACAGATGCTGCACGCAAGATTTTTGACACATTACCCGTTAAAGATATCATTTCATGGAACACCTTGATTACAGGCTTCTCACAAAACGGATTTGCCAGCGAGGCCATCGAAGTATACCAGACGATGGAGAAATCAACAGAACTAGTTCCTAACCAGGGTACTTGGGTTAGCATCCTGCCAGCTTATTCTCATCTCGGAGCTCTTCGACAGGGAATGAAATGTCATGGACGGATCATAAAAACTCCTCTTTATTCTGATGTCTTTGTGGGGACCTGCCTAATTGATATGTACGGGAAATGTGGTAGACTAGGTGACGCACTGTCCTTATTCCATCACGAAGTATCAAAGGATACTTCTGTCACATGGAATGCTGTTATGTCCTGCCACGGAGTCCACGGGCACGGCGAACTAGTCGTGGACCTGTTGGAGCAGATGGTTCAAGAAGGGGTGAGGCCGGATCACGTAACTTTCCTATCATTACTGTCAGCATGTAGCCACTCAGGCTTGATAGATGAAGGTCATAGGTTCTTCATTCAGATGCAAGAGAGTTACAAGATCAAGCCTAATCTGAGGCACTATGGCTGCATGGTGGACTTGCTCGGAAGAGCAGGACAGTTAGACAAGGCTTATGAATTTATCAAGAACATGCCCATCCGGCCCGACGCTTCTGTCTGGGGCGCCCTCCTCGGTGCTTGTAGAATCCATGGGAATATTGAGCTGGGGAAATTTGCTTCCGATCGGCTATTCGAAATCGACCCTGAGAGCATTGGATACTACGTTCTACTCTCAAACATGTATGCGAATGCAGGAAGATGGGAAGGGGTGAATAAAGTGCGATTCTTGGCTAAAGACATGGGATTGAACAAGACTCCAGGGTGGAGCTCGACTGAAGTGAACAACGAGGTTGACGTCTTCTACACGGGCAATCGATCCCATCCCAAATCTGAGAAGATATACAAGGAGCTGGAAACTCTGATGACTAAGATGAAAAGCCTTGGTTTTAGTCCAGATTATAGCTACGTTTTGCAGGATGTTGAGGAAGATGAGAAGGAATATATTCTTAATAGTCATAGTGAGAGATTAGCTATTGCATTCGGAATCATTAGCACCCCTCCTAAAACAACATTAAGAATATTTAAGAATCTAAGGGTATGTGGAGATTGTCATAATGCTACTAAGATTATCTCTGTGATCACTGAAAGGGAGATAATTGTGAGGGATTCAAACCGTTTTCACCACTTCAAGGATGGAAGTTGTTCTTGTGGTGATTATTGGTGATCACTTTGAAGATCCGTGCTTTCAAACAAATTAGAGTCTGATATTTAAATTGTTCGGTGTTGTTGAGATGGGATGAATGTTATGTTTGCATCAAGGATTAATATTTCTTTGTAGAGACTGAATGCTGGATACTGGCTTTTCTTATAGCAGTGGGATAAATGAATTAGTCCAACTTGTGGACTGAGTCACTCGCCTGGCTGTCAGAGACGCAGTTCACCATCTGTTTCTACTTTGAAGGTTGCGGATGTTTGGAAACAAAAGGATCAGGGGCTCATTGTTTCTGGACACGTCTTGGATTAGAAAAAACACAAAGGCTGTCCCTTAGGTAGTGGAACCTTATCCCAGAGACAATGCAGGAAATCAGCAGCAACAGATATTGACGGATGGCATGCCCCTGATGGGTATGGGTTACGATGTCCATTGATGCTATCTATAAAGCGTGGGGTTAAAAATGGAAATCACTGATTGATTATGATCGCTAATTAAGGATGAGAAGATCAGCAGCTTCCATGGGCAGGATTCATCACATCACGTGGACATGGGGGGAGGATAAGATCATAAGTTACGACACATTAGAAACCTGTTTTTTTTTTTTTTTTTGGGTGGGGGCGGGGAGAGTCAGAAAGACTTTTTGTGCGGGCCAGGGGATTGTGGTTGTAGGGCAACAAGCGGTCCTATTGTTGATGATTACAGCCGGGGGGGGGGGGGGCTATGGTGTTTTTTGTTCTTTTTATTGATTCATTGGATGGCACTACGACATCACAGTGTCGCGTAGGCCTACATTCATTTAGTGACAAACTATAGGAGCACTGGAGAGTTGATACTTCAGTTCATACAATCCAGATGTCTATTCTTTTTCAAAGATATATATTCCCATCCGAAATCACCAAGTCCTTCATCTCATTTAGTTAAGTTTGTATCTTTCAAAACAATTTGTCACTAATGTATTACTACGGATTAAGACTAGTAAGTACGAGTCTATGGATGCTCCTGGGGATGGCACAATGACCTTATATTATTATTATTATTATTATTTTGATGTTTTTCAACCGGACTATGTCCTAAGCGGGGTTCGAAGCCCAATTACAACCTGCGCGTCATATGCAGATACCATTAAGCCGAAGAAGCCTCGGTAACACGGTTAATGTTGTTGTCCTTTGCAGCACAAGTCCCACCATTTTGATAAGTTCTGAATAATGAACCTTTTCGTCCATAACTTTGATTGCTGGTTTTCACCATGTCTTGTACAGTAAACAATATTTTGAATAGTTTTCTAGTCTTTTGTGGTAGATAATCACAGTGAATCGAATTTCTTTTCCTGGTGCTTGTTTAAAAGTTATTTTTCCCTATTTTATCAATTCAGATCGTAAATAATTTTTAGATATATGCTTTGTATTAATCTATTTTAATTAACATTTCTGTGGTCATTTTATACCTTCAATCTATTGTTAATACTAAGTACTATCAACTATCATTATGTAAATAGATAGTGTAATATGTAATATGGTATACATTGTAGCTATAGCTATCTATTTATTGCTAAACAAAGTTATTACATATCATTAGAGTTATAAATGAGTTGAGTCAGTTCGGTATTTAGCTTAACTCGATTTATTAAAAGTTTAGTTTGGCTCGTACATTTACTTAAATAAGCCAAATCCGAGCTCAAAAAGTAAGGCTCGACTTATTTTATACCTTCAGCTCGTAAAATTGGTTCAACTCGTTCGTTTAGTTAAACTAGTTTAGTCCAAGCCTTATTTTATACTCGTTTAGTTAAACGAATAGAGCCCAAACCGAGGAATGTTTAGTTTGGCTTGACTTATTTATAACCCTATGTAACATATTAGAAAAAAAATGTTTGATGGGATGACCACAACCTTTGTTAAGGAGAAAAAAAAAACCCTTAAAAAGCTATAGATACTCTCTTTCATCTTTAAGATACAGTGAGAGCTCAACATTGGCGATTAGAGTTTCCTGTCTCTCTTCAGGCAATCTAACCCTTTCTCTATGAACTTAAACCTTTCGTTGCTCTATTTTTCATCAATCCTTTCATATCTTTTTCCTCAAGGTTCTTCAACTTGATCTAAGGAGCCTTTTTAGTGTCTGATTGGGGCTCAACAATGTGGTTTTAGGGTTGTGATTGTGAGTAATCTCAAGGCATAGCTTGGGATCTCTTTTTTTTTTAATAATAATCAAAATTTTATTTTGAAACAATCAAGCATGTTGGCATCATCTCCTCCTATTCCCCTTACCTTCTAAGAACAGTAGAATCATAGAAAAGTATAGGTTAATCATTTGCCTTAGCTTAACCCTATAACATACAAAACAATAAGCTAAAATAGAAGACAAAAATCAAAGGCATATTACAAACTCTTTAAACCGACTCAAGTCTTGCTTGGCTCAAGAATTGATTAAGGGATGTAAGAATATAATGTTGGGGAAGGAAGAAGATTAAAAAAACTATTGCGCGTGATTTGAATGACGAAGTAGGGGATGAATGTTTGGCATGTACACTAATTAGGAAGGTCTTTACAGAGAAGGCTTTTAATGCTGATGCCTTTAAGTTGATCATGATGTCAACATGGAAAGCTAATCAAAGCATGATCATCAAGGAGCTTGAGCAAAATTTCTACATGGTCGTATATGAGAAGAAGTGGAATGCAGATTAGGTGCTAGACAGTGACCCATGACACTTCAATAATCATCTCTTATTGTGATAAAAATTAGAGAGTGTTGTGCAAGCTTTAGCTATGTAGTTCTCATCAGTGTCATTTTGGGTCAGAATTTATTATCTACCATTCAATAGGCATTTGAAGAAGTATGGAGACTTCATTGAGGAATAAATTACATAATTTATGGATATAGATGAGGTGACTATAGTGAATTAGAGGAGATTTGTTAGAGTTTGAGCATGAATTGACGTCACCAAGCCTCGTCCTCGCAATTTATATCATGTATATCAATACACAATGCTCACTACGTATGTAGTTGATGTCATCATGACATCAATCATTTTTTTAAATAAAATAAAATATCTCTAAGTACGATTATATATATATCATAATATTCCTGATATTTTTTCTCTACAAATAGAGACATATATTGATATAATTTTGATAAAAATGTGATACAGATAATATAATAGTGTTGAAACATGGAACACATCATGGTCAAACATAAAAAAGAAGACGATATTATAGATTGTTAATGGTGCAACACCTAGCATAACATAGTAAAACTTGAAGAATATTGTGGTAAAACACTAGACATACAATGATATAATGACTATGATGGTGAGACATCAAGCCCAACATGGTGAAACATGGAGAACATCATAGTAAAACACCAAGCATATGATGTCATGATGAAACACAAAGCATATAATGGTGAAACATAAAGCATATAGTGGTAAAATACAAAAAATATCATAGTAAAACACTAGGCATATGATAGTATCATGTCATGATGAAACATGAAATATATAATGGTGATACATGGAATATATCATGGTGAAACATCTGGCATAAGATGGTATCATACCATGGTGAAATAGAAAATATATCATGGTGAAATACTAAGCATACCAAGATGAGACAAAGCATATCATGGTGAAATACCATGTATATCATGGTGAAACATAATAATGGAGAAAGCATGGCTACATAATGATAGATTATGGTGAAATATCAAGCATACTGTTGTAAAACATGAAGTATATTATGGTAAAACACCTAGCATACTATGGTGAAACATGAAGCATATCGTGATGAAATATGATAACGGAGAGAATCAGAACTACATAACTTTAGACCGTGGTGAAACATCAAGCATACCATAGTGAACTATGAAGTATATCATGGTACAACACTAAGTATATCATGGCGAAGGATTATATTGCCATTACATAAAAACTACTGTATAAATGTTAATATTCTAACATTTATTTTTTAATTTACTTAAATACCATTATATATATACCATGAGCAAGGTGCATAAGGTCACCTCATATATTAAGCGGCCTCTTACAATTGACCTTCGAATATAATTCTCAATTAAAAAAATCAATAACTTTGCACTGAAGTATGAGAAACTAGCTAATTTCTACTATTTGTGTGGTATGATGGGCCATGTTGAAAAAGATTTTGAAAACTGAGTCAAAGACTTACAATAGTGATGAATAAAGGTATGCAGCATGGATGAGGGTGTTCCCATTTAATAGCTATGATGTAGAAAGAGGATAGGTTGGATAAAAGGATGAGGGAGCAAGTCCAAGTAGCTCATCAAAAAAGGTAATCATGCAAAAGAGTAATGGTGATAAGGCTACATTGTTAACCATACATGGGAGTAAATTTTGTATTGAGCAAGGGAGTATGAAGGATGGGAAAAGACAAACATGGTATCTAGCTCAAAGAAAGGTCTGATGATCAAGAAACTTCTTAGTTTTGTATTAGAAAGTAATAGGGCACTAGAGGAACAACTTAATATGGTGACTACAACTGATTTCAATCATTTTAATAATGATCAAGAGTTAGGTTCAAAGGCTAGATTAGTTACTATTGTAGTTCTTTCTAGGATTGAGCATTGCCAAGAAGATAAAGAGGCCTAATTTAAAGTGGGTTAGGCTAGTAATTAAAAGCTAAAGTAGTAACAAGAGGGAGTGTGCTCAAAACAAACGATGAAATGATTTAAGGTCAAATTTTAGATGAAAGCCATTAGGTTTATGATGATTTATTAAAGCAAAAAATGCTTAAAGTTCAAAGTGCATATGAAAGCCACCAAGTTTATGGTGATTCTTTGAAGTAGACACTCAAAGACCATATGAGAGTGATGATGCAAACAAACAGTAGTGAACAGGTGGAGTATGATGAAGAGATATCTTGCTAGGGTGAGTAGATAACTATCATTTCTTTAAACTATAAGTAGTTAGGTAATCCATCTGCAATTCACCACCTCTAAGATTTAATCTAAGAATAAAAACCATGTATATCCTTTTTTTTATGGAAACAGATTGCTTATTTAGAGTTACGCATCAAAAGTAGTTATCCATGATAAGTACATATTTTAGAAATTTTTTAAAAAATATATAATTTTCATGGATAACTACTTTTGATAAGTAGCTACAAATATGGTTTAAATTAGTTTCTTTTCAATTCAATAATAAAGTCTTGAAAAATTTTATTGATTATTTTTGGCCTTGTAGTAGATGATATAAGAAAAAAGAGGAATTTTATCTCTCATGTGGAAAAAGCAGTTGAGATGGAATTATTTTCAATGTCCATTCATAGTATAGATGCTTATATGGTTAACATGTTTAGGGTATGATATTAGGGATTCACGGTGTTCTATGGTTGGATGAAAACTCACAAATAACGCCTATTGAGGAAATCCTTAGACTTTTACATTCATAATTAGACCTTGCACGATTGGTTGTTGGGCATTTTTATGAGATCTTTTGCCAACATGAGAAGTAAGGGGGATCTTTTAAAGACTATCAGCTCATTACCCAATTTAGTGATGCTTTAAAGGATTACCAACTTGCTTAACCTTGTTTATCAAGGTTACCCTTTCACTTATGAAAATGGAAGGGGTGAAGAGGTGAATGTGTAGTGTGAAGTTCATTAAGTTATTTGATTATGGTTCGGGTGGCTTTGTTTCCTAGATTAATGGGTAATCACTTTCTCCACACATGACTAGATAGTTTACTCTATAAGTTTCATAACCCAAACACTACGACTTTTAATAATCCTCATTTTTTTATAAATGTGGTACGCTCGAAGCTTGCAAAGAAATCATTAATAATAGCTGGAGTCTGGAGGAGGGGTCTATTGAAGGGTATTTTCTTTAAACAAGCTACGTGGTTGTGCCTAATCGCTCAAAAATTAGGACATGTATGAGTTTGGAAGTATCTGAATGAACCTAAAAGATATCTAGGAAGAGATATTGTGCTTGAGTGAAGGTATATATACACCACAACAGATGGATGAGAAAAAGTTTTGACTAGATGAGTTGAACAAGACACTATAAAGGAAGAGATCATGTGGTAGCAAAGGGCCCATGATCAACATGTACTAGAAGGTGAAAAATAATCGTTGTCAGTGCTTGACACTATAGGAGTACGATCCAAGGCCTATTTGATGAGGAAGGGAGATGGCATAGAGAGGAAGGGAGAATTGAGAGGGTGGTGAACAAATACTTTCAAAAGTTGTATCGTATGTGTGGGTTGAGTGATATTGTCAAGGATATTGTAGGTATGTTCCATCATGTACAATAGAGAAGAGGAATATGAAAATGATAATAAAATTTACTAGAGAAGAAATTAAGTTGGCTCTTGATCAAATGCAACCTTCAAAATCTCCCGAGAGTAGGCAATATGTATGCCCTCTTTATTAAAAAAAATATTGGTATATTATGAGTGATGATGCTTGCAAATAGGTATTAAAGGTTCTAAATGGACACTAGATTCCCCAATATATGAATTATATATTTTTTGCTTTACTATTGAAGGAAAATGATCTAAAGTGCATGACAAATTTGAGACTAGTTAGCCTCTACAACTTGTATACAAGCTAGCTTCAATGGCTATGACAAACAAAATAAAAAAGAGAATGGCAATTATAATTAATGATTATCAGAGTGCCTTTGTAGGAGGTTATTTGATCACATACAACATTCTAGTGGCCTTTAAAACTTTTCACACCATGAAACACTTGAAGAAAGGGAGGATAAATTATACAACCCTCAAAATAGATATAAACAAAACTGTAACACCCCAAAATTCACTATTTTTTAAAAAAAACGGAAGCACTTAAATTAAAACTCGTGAATTTTTGGGATGTTACCACCACACTTAATACCAAACTGGTTCACTCCGACCATTTCAGTACCAAGTGCTAAGGCTAAAGAATTTTTTTTTTGTTAAAATTTAATAAATAATTAAATCAAGAGTGCGTGACATTTAAAAATCAGAGTGCGCGTAAAAGAATTATAATTCATAACCAAAAAGAGAAATAATCGTAGAGCTGTTAAAAGGTTCATCTCAAATACTGAACACAAAATAATAAATCAAAAAGGGTAAATCTGATACAAAGAGAAATAATAGAAGGAAAATAAAATAAGAATTAGAGTGAAAATGACTACAACACTCTCGAACTTTGAGCCAACCACAAGCTCAACACTCAGCCCCACCTGATGTCTCACCCACCTGCACAAAGTCAAAAGGGGCTACTGCTCATGGGAATGAGCAGCACCAATCAAAAGGGTGATCAGTACGCTACGTACTGAGTAAGGTAACCGTGCACTGAGTCCGACACTTAAAATCACATAACCATGCAGAATAATAAAAAGAGCATATAGTCCATCATAATAACATACAGGCATATGAACATTTAGGTAAAAATACAAAGGCCCATTTATAATCCAGATTAATTACTTAATTAATCTCTTATCGGAATTCTTTTCACACCATGCTCTTCATGAAGTCCACACGAGTATAGGAATCCCACTATTTTAGCCAGTGGATCGGTCTCTAGGGCACTTCGGCGCCTAGCCACTATTCTAGTCGGTGGATCGGTCACTTAGGGTATATGCCCTACCACTATTATATGCTGGTGGATCGGTCTAGCCCCTCCTCGCATGGTGTTCTACTGTAAGTAATTAGTGTCTTTCTCATATCTTAGCAAACTGTAGGATTTGGTTTATTGAGCTCGGGATTCCCCACTATTATAGCCGGTGGATCGGTCACTTAGGGTAACATACCCTACCACTATTATGTGCGGTGGATCGGTCTCCAGGATACATCGGTACCTGGCCACTATTATGCCGGTGGATCGGTCTGGGCCCGGCTCAATACTCTTTCACTTTATATGATTAATGTTTTAAGTGTCTTATCCAAAAAATTTTACCCTAGACATGCATGACTCACTCTCCCCACACCTATCCTCCAACAGACTCGTTTTATATCATCAGACTCATGTACCTCCCAACTTACCCCAACATCCTTTCCTCCATATCCTATCTCACATTAGAAGTCTAACTCTTAAATATATAGGTCAAGGCCCACTACTTTACGCTTCCAAGTCCACTCCACATCTTACTCTAGGGTTTTATCCCGAAACCCTAATTTAGACCTATGTGGTCCATCCTACTCCACTGCACACGACCCAATTCATTTTTTTACACTCCACACATCACAACCTTTAGATTCAATTCTCATTATTACGCCTTACTCCTCAAGCACATGTGTGGTCACAAAACCCTAGGTAACCACGTCAAACCCTAACTGGCCACAACAAACCCTAGCTTCCTCGTGTCCACAAGTCACCCTTCCATTTCCCACATTCCAATTATTAATTTTCCATGCCAATCATGCCGCTCTTTGCTTGATCATTTTCAGCATTCTCTTGTACTCCACTCGCCCTTATTTATTCCTCCTTTTTTACCACCTCCTCAAATTAGGAATTTTAGCCCAAATCTAGCTCAGTCCTCCTATGTACCCTTACACTGTCCTACATACTATTTTTCACCCAAAACTTCCAAACACCCAAATAACTCTTCTATTAGCTTCCTTACATCTCAAGTCAACTCTTCATACGTAAACCTTTCTCCCATGCAAACTTTACACATCTCATGCAACCTTTTGAACTTTTCATGCAAACCTTAAATCCATCCATGCAAAACCCTAGATTCCACCATACAAAACCCTAGATTAGATCCTCCCATGAAACACCATAGAATCTGCCATACAAAACCCTAAGTCCATCCATAGAAAACCCTAGTTTAGATTCTCCCATGAAACACCATAGATTAGATTCTCCCATGTTACACTATAGATTAGATTCTCCCATACCAAACATAGATTAGATTCTCCCATACGAAACCTTAAACTTCCCATTTTATTCTTCCACTCATGGATTATTAAAATACTTAGGTCAATTTACATCCTTTGGTCAACTTATTCCCCTTTGTCAACTTACTCCCTTTGGTCAACTTCCCCCCACCCATTCTCCTTTTTTTTCCTTTCCCCCACACAAACCACATTAACACCCTCACATGCATATCTTACAGGGTCACAACAAATAACATCATATACCACAATATTTCATTACATACACATAGTATGACATAGAAACATACTTTAACTCCACATCATACCACATACGAAATAATTATAATAATAACCATAGAATACATAGCATACAAAGCATATAATGCACATCAACACACATAAGGCCTTAGTAGCACCCTTACCTAAAACGACACCAATCTTAGAACATGCTCCTACTCCTCCTTAGGGCTTTGACTGGTCTCACCTATATGAGGAAAAAACTAAAATTAGATTCCCTCCTACCAAAAATACCATCATTACTAACTTATTTTAAGACTAGGTTTTTAATAAAATAATAACATATTAATAATAATGACATTAACAAATTACTAACTTTACTAAAGATATAAGAATTAATAGTAATATTGCAAAAGTTGATAATATAAGGGTTTGAAGACTTAATTCTAATAGTAATAATAATGGAAATGGAAATAATAAAATTAATAACAATAATGATAATAATAACCATAATAATAATAATAATAATAATAATAATAATAATAATAATAATAATAATAATAATAATAATAATAATAAGGCAGAATTTGAAAACAAAGTGAAATAAGGGCTTCAGCCCCTTTACCAAAATAATAATAATGATAATAACAATAATACGAAAAATAGTAATTATAGAAATAGAAATAAAATTAATGATAAGAACCATAATATTATTAAAAAAATAATAATAATCATAATGGTAATAATAATACTAAAAATACTAATAATAATATTAATATGATTCAAAACGGATGGTGAAATAAGGGCTTCAACCCTTCACCAAAATAATGCTAATAATATCATTAGGACATTATGAATAAAAATAGTAATAATAATAGTGATGAAATAATAATTAGAATTACAAAATAATAATAATAATAATAATAATAATAATAATAGAATAACTTAAACTGAAAGTAATATAAGGTAGGGTTTTTGACCCTATTTCAAAATAGTAAAAGTACCATTAGTGATAATAATAATAATAATAATAATAATAATAATAATAATAATAATAGCAACACTAATAGTAAAATAGTTACAATAATAATAATGAAATAATAATAATAATAATAATTTTGAAATAGTAATAATAATAATAATAATAACATTAATAAATAAAATAAAAACTCATAATAATACTAATAATATTAATAATACTAATACTAATAATCTACTCATCCAAATAGGGTCGGCCCTAATAGGAAATAATAATAATACTAATAATATTGAACTTAATAATAATAATAATAATATTCGAATAATAGGCTAAAATTGAAATAAAATAACATAAACTTAATTAAGTAGGGAAAAAGGGTTGAGAGGGTCTAGGGTTCAACCTTAGGCTGGCGGTGACAGGCAGCGCCGACGGTGGTGGTGGCGATGGGCGGAAAAAGAGAAGAGAAGGAAAAAAGTTGAAGGCTTGGAACAAAATAGGAAGAATGAGGGTGGAAGTAAGGGTGTTTGAGACTGCCTAGAGGGAGAGGAGTTGAATGAGGGTGGCGGCGCACGACGGAAGTGGTGCTGGCTGAATGGGGAAGAAGAAGAAAATGAGAGGAGGAGAGGAAGAAAAAGGAAAAGAAAGGAGAGGAGGAGAGGAGAGGCAGATAGAGGAGGGTCTGCAGAACAGGTTAGGAGGTGTAAGGGGCAGCAGCAGCGGCGTAAGTGGTGGATAAGAGTGGTGCGAAGGGCAGCGAAGGTGGAAGAGAGGGCTGATTGGGAAGCAAACTTTGCACAGCCGGGATGTCTTGTGTAGGGAAAATCGAGGGAGGGGGAAGGTACAGTTGGGTAGAGTACGATGTAGGGAAGGCTTAGGTGGGCGGAGGGTGGCGTGGTTGGCCGATGACGGCAGAAATGGTGTCTGAAGTGGCGGCAGTGGCAAGGTCGGAAAATTCTGAGTAGGAATCAAAAGCTAGATACCGGGCTCATTATGGGGTAACTATAGAGCAAATGACGTGGATGAAGTCAGAGAAATGCTGGGAAAATAGGGCAGTGGGAAGAGGGCACCGGCTGGCGATAAAAGCCGGCGAAATTCAAATCGGGACAGGAGGGGGTTGCGCAGGAAAGAGAAGGTTGTGTGCGAAAAGGAAGGGAGGTGGGTTGGGTATAAGTGGTCACCGAAACATAGGGAAGAGAAAGGGAGAAAAACGGATGTAACTGGCAGCGTTAATCTTAGAGGTGGGAGGTGGTGCAGGTCGACAACGGGAAGAAGAGGAAGAAGAAAGAAGGAGGAAGGGGTGCGGACCAATGGTCTGGGGAAAAATAAAGAAAGAAAAAGGAAGGAACCAAGCCGGATCGACGCGGTGATGAGGCATTTTACCCCAAATGTGGTGTTGAGGGGTCTAGGTCGCGCCAAGAGAAAAAGAAGAGGAGGGATTTCGGTTGCAGGAAGCTAGGCCCGGGTCGGGGAGAGGAAGAATGTGGTGTTAGGCCGCCGAAGAAGGAAGAAGAAAAGGAGGAAATTAGGCCGCGGCTGGCCCAGATCGGGGTAAACAAGAAAAAGAAAAGAAGAAGAAGGGAAAAGGAAAAAGGAAAAAATAAAAATATGAGGGTTGGGTTAATTGAATTAATTAGGATATTTGGGATATTTAAAAATAATAATATTTAAATAAAATAATATTTAAATTCCTTTTTAGGCTAATTTAGGATTTTTAAAATATTTTCCATAAATTCTATTTTAATTAGCAAATTACTCTAATTTTCTCCAATTAAATTATTTATGAAATTCCTATTATTTTGGACCTACTTTATTCCCTCTTATTTAAATAAAATAATTAATTTAATTAATTTCTAAAATAAAATCCTTAATTAGCTAAAATACCCATATTTCTTCCTAATTAAAATATTTATAAAATCTTCTTGATCTACCTTAATTAATTCCCTTTTATTTTAATAAAAATAATTTATTTAACTATTTTTTCTAATAAAACCTCATTTAACTATAATTCTTAAAATTAAAAAAATTTTGGGGCATTTTAAAAACATATAATAAAGTCGAATGGAGCTTTTTGAATGCACCCATATGGAATATGGGTTTTCATAAGTGATGGATAAGGTTGGTCATTACGTGTGTTTAAGATTTCTTTATTAATACCCATTAATGGTTAACCAAGGAAGAAATGTATAACATCACTTATTTATTTTTGGTTGATGAAAACATGTTATTCATAAGAGGAACAACTAAATGGACCACAAAATGAAAGAGAATTTTGCACCTTTATGCTCATGTTTCATATCAATTCATTTATTATGATAAGTTATAGCTAATCTTTATTCTAAACACTTTGAGAAATATAAGAACTATGATCAAGGAAATTTTTGGATTTAATGATGTCAAACAGTATTCTATATACCTTGGTCTACCTATAATGCTTAGCTAATCTAAGAAGGTAATTTAGGGGCCAATCAAAGATGGAATCTAACAAAAATGATTGGCAATTAGAGAAATGATAGTGTATCTAAGGAGGGTAAGGAGGTTCTCTTGACAGTTGTTGCCCAGTTCATGCCAACAAAGATAAGTAGAGAGGTTTTCACTAGATCAGTTAGCTAGAAATGTCTATGCCAAAAAACCAAGGTGGTATGGCTTTTCAGGATATGCACCTATTTAATATTGTAATGCTTGGTAAACAAGCATAATGAGTATTTGCAAGGCTATTGAACGCTCGATATCATCTTAGATATAAAGTTATAGAGGCTAAGCTTAGTTACTAACCAAGATATATTTGGAGTGACTTCTAAGAATCTAGATGGGTGATTAGTGTGAGCACACTTTGGACTATTATTTTAGGTGACCACATTAATGTTTGGAAATAAATATGGATCTCGAGACACTTATCTTCAAAGGTTATTACTTTTAGCAACCCTAATATCATAGACTTGAAGGTTAGTGAGTTCTTGATGAATAATGGGACACAATGGAATGAAATTCATTTGACTGAAGTATTATTTCCTTGCAACGTTGAATATACCACTCATATTCCTTTGTATGGTAGTAAAATAGAGGATGCACATGCATGATATCATTCCTTCTATGTAAAACATATGGTACATAGCGTGTATCCTATGTTGTGCTTAGTTTCTACAATGGATGGGGTAGGTTATTTTGAACAACATGGGGATGAGGTATGGGAGCTAGCTTGGAGAGTTAAATATTGTTAGCAAAATGATTCAAAACTCATTTTCTATTATTTAGGAGTTCATTATTCGCGTTTATTAGTAGATTAGTAAGTTAATCATTTATTGTTGTTTTAGTAGTCACTAATATTTATTATGGAGTTAGTGGTCCTATTTTGTTGGTTGTTAGTTATTTAAATTATGAATATTTAAGTAGTGTAATGCACTAAAGTTTTTTGTATGATGTAGTAAAAAGTATTAAATTCCTCTCTTTATCTTTGCTCATTATATATTGAAAAACTATTACTTTACCTTTTTAACCAACATTTGTGATATCAGAGCACAGAGAGTCAGAGAAAACCACCAAACTTGAAACAGAATTGAGAGAGATTTTTTTATTAGGTTTGGTCCACTTTTTCCACGAGAAGAAGATAAAAAAAATTAAAGTGATAAATAGAAGAAAATGAGAAGCGGATTTTACCATCCCCTAAAGTTTGAATAACACTTATCCTATTACTAGAAATTAATTGATGCAAACGACATCAACTCTTCCTCCCATCCTCTTATTCTAATTTTAAGGGGTAAAATTATGAATGTTAGAGTCTCAAGATGAAGGCTATTTTCAAATCTAAGAAATTGTGGAACTTGGTGGGAATGTGTTTTTTGACACTTATAAGGACGAGCCCATCCATCAAATAGGAGACTCACAAAAAGGATTCTAAGGCACTTTTCATGGTATAGATAAAATCTCCCCACATCCAATGAAGTGTGAAAGGGGTCGAAGAAGGAGTATTTAGTAAAGGAAAAGGTAATTTCAATTAAACTGCAAACTCTACAATGTAATTTTGAAAACCTGTTAATGGGTGAGAAATAGTCCATGGAAGAATATTTACATTGAGTTTCTATAATTATGGATCAAAGAAAGATATATAGTGATGATGTAGACAATGAGAATGTTATTAGTAAAATTTTGAGTAGCTTAACCTCAAATTTTGATCACGTTGTTTTGAGAATTGACGAACTGAAAGACTTGACTACTTATCGATATTTTTTATATTCTAAAGAACTCCTTGATAGCACATGAAGATTGGATTAATAAGAGTTTGGAATAGGTTGATGAGAAGGCTTTTTAAGTGATGGGAGAGTCTAATAAAGAAAATTTTGATAATCCTATTAGTCTAGTCGGTGATTGTGGTGGATTATGTGGATGTGGTCATGGTGGTGGTGTTAAAGGCAAAGGGCAAACTAGAGATAAGCATCGGAATATAAGCAATATTCAATGCGATTTTTGCACAAATATGGACAAAAAGAAGTTGATTGTTAGAATAATCAGAAGGATTTCTGGTGATATTATTGAAAGAAATATGAACATAAGGAAGTCAACTGTTGGAATTAATAAAAGGATGAAGAAAAATAAGAAAATTTTAGAAAGAAAGGTAAAGGGGAATGCATATTATTTTGTGACCTACTCACCTAATCAACACTTGGCAATCAACAACACAATATGGTTTTAGGATAGTAGGTGCTTTGACCATATGTCTAGGGCAAATACATTATTTAGGGACATTGATGAGTCACGGAAGGGAGAGGTCATAGTTGGAGATGACAAGCAAATGCATGTGGAAGGAAAAGGTACAATTGTTATCAAGTGTGCGTAAGGTGATCTTAAACTTCTTCATAATGTGAAAATTGTTATCAACTGTTGATTAGTTGATGACTCATGGATATTCCATTATACTTAAAGATGATTTTTGTGTTATTTGTGATAAAAATTCTAGTCAAAACATAACTATTGTATGCATTACTTGGAATAGGATGTTTCCCCTTTGATGTGTCAAATGGTGTTTATTGAGACCTAGTTGTTGAGTAAGATGTTGAGGCAGAACTATGAAATTGATGATATGGGAATTTGAATGTGAATGGATGGAGATTTTAAGTAAAAAATAAATGGTTATTAGCTTGCCAAAATTGGCAAACTTTTTTTTTTGTGAAGGGTGTGTCTATGGGAAACAAAGTTGACATTCCTTTCCTATTGAAAAGTCTTAGAGGGCTTCAAATTATCTTGTACTTTTTCATTTTATAACCTTTTAATCTTAGTTCTTGGTCTTTTATTTGAATAATATATGAGGATAATTATAATTTTATGCTCAAGTAATAATAATCTCATATATTTAATTATTTGAGCTAAAAAGATATAAATTATAAGATAATTTTTTAATTCTTTAATTTTATATTATAGGGAAATTAGAAGAAAAAAAAAGGCCAAAGGCAACAGGCACAGGGACAAGAAAAGGGGCAGGAGGCAAACAAGGCCCAAAGGCCTAGGGCGAACGAAAAGAAAAGTGAGGAGAAAAAAATAGAACAACATTGAGGAGAGAGAAAGCATAGGAGATAAAAAGAAGAGAGAAGGGTTGATGGGGGGTAAAGAACAACGGTAAGAAAAAAAAAGGCTGATGACAAACAGACATGATGAAGGTAGAAGAGGAAAAAGGCACTGGAAAAAATCGAGAGGAGACAAACAATGCTAGCCAGGAAATACGGAGAATGTATAATGAAGATAGGGGCAGTGAAAAGAGAAAAGAGTAGGTGAGAGAAAGAAGATGCAAAGGAAGAGAAGAAAGAAAAATGATGGTGGGTACAAATGAGGAGGACAAAAAAAAAGACGAGACAAAGAGAAGTGAAAGACGTATAGTGAGGGCATGGAAAAAGAGAAAAAGCAAGACGAGACAGAGGAGAAGGAGGGCTGAGAACTAAAGATTCAACGTGAAAAAAATTTTATTTCAAATTCAAATAAGCAATTTTTCATCTGATTAAATTACTAAAATTTTCATTCATATTTAATTTTTGGTTGTTTCTTTCTCTTTTTCTACTATATATTTGTCATATATATTTTTTTATAATTTATTTATTTATTATGAATTGCTAAATAATTTTTGCTAAGGAATAGATTGAAAACCTAGACTATGATGTGTGATATATATTAATTTTCTTTGTTTTATAATATTATCATTTGACTCTAATCTAATTGCAATAGTTTATATGTGTGATTCTGTTGAGTATAATTTCTATAGTTCATTAGGCTTCTTTATAGTGGCAGTATGTAGAATTATATGTTTTCTAAGTGTCTATATGAGCATGCTATAATTTATATATATATATTACATCTAGGTTGGATAACAATTTACCTAATAGATTTATGATTCTAATTGGAGTAGTGGAACATTTAGATATATCTGGATCAACTAAAAGGAATACAACTAGACACACTTAAGATATTAGTTTAAGTACTTAAATTGGCATCCTTCCAATTGTGTTTAATGCTTTTAATCTAGTTAAATATAAGAGTCCCTTATTGCAGTTATGCTGCTAAAATTTAATATGGTTTAATATTTACGCTTTATAGTTTGAATTACTTTAGTAAAGTAATATAAAGTGTATAGACCTACTTTTGGCTAATAACTTGGTTAGTCTCTTGTTTGTAGTTAAAGATGATTTAGACATTATTGTTATATTTTGACCTAGTCTAGTAGTAGTATTTAGCTTCCCTAGTATATTCATTATATTAGTATTCACCTGTATTTAATTTTCAATTTTATTTGATTTTTATTATTTTTTATTTTTAACTCCCATAATTATATTTTTCTTATTATTTGTTTTGTCTGATTTAGAGTATTTTATTTTATTATTTGTGAGATGGATAAATTTAGATGAGTGCTCTCAATTCTCGGCCTAGTATAATACCCTTATTTACCAATACTACAATTGACAATAAGAGGATATAATTTATGTGTCAGCTATGGTGACATCATGCATGTTGATTTATGTGGGCATCTACAAACTGAGTCACTTGGTGGGAGTCTTTCTTTTGTGTTGTTCATTAATGATTACCGTTGTATGTGTTGGGTTTATTTCTTGAAATCAAAATAAGAAACTAATGAGAATTTTTAGAAATTTAAGGCTTCGATGGAAAACAAAATGGGAAAACCATAAAGGCATTTCTCGTAGATTGAGGAAGTGAATTTTTATCTACTGATTTACTAAATTTTGTGATGAGCATGGTATACATAGTGATGTTTTAACACCATACACACCCCGGAAAAATGACATTGCATAGCACAATAATTGTAAAATGGTGGAAATGGCTAGGCGTATATTGAAGGTAAAGGGTCTTCCAAACCAAATTTTGAAAGAAGCAGTATCAACCATAGTTTTGAATCTTCCTCTAAAAAAGGCTATCCTCAATCAAACTCTATATGAAGCATGGAGGGGTAAGAAGCCTCGAGTAAGCCACTTAAAAGTTTTGAATGTGTAGTGTATAGTTTTGTAATATATTGTAAATTTGAGAATAATAAAATAGAAAATTTTTGTGTGTAATGGCATTTGGAAGATGTTTGATATTGAATTGGAAAACATGGTTTGGGTTTGATTTAAAAATGAATTGGAAAAGGCATGGAAAATTGAGCAAAATGAGTTTTTTTTTTGGCATACCAATTGATTGGTTCTATGAAACAATTGATGAAACTCATTAACTAGTTTGTGAAATTGATCAATTGGTCGACCATGCCGATCGATTGATTTGTCGAGATGAGTGTTTTTTGAGGTTTTATTTTTCTAGAAAAAAGAGATGCTTCATAAGAATGGAATCTTGTTAATCCTAATCTAAGCATTTTTTTAAGTAATATTTAACCCTTTTTCTCATTTATCTGGCTTTAATTTCGTCTCTACTAGGTTCAAGGGTCTTATTTTAATAGAAAAGGGAGTGTATGACCTCATCTCTTGTCTTCTTCTTCCTCTCTCCTTTATGCTAAACTAGAATAGACAAACTACTTATGAATTTCTCTATAGAGTTGGAAGATTTACTTTTCACTCCAATCTACCAATTTCCTTTCTTGTGTTTGACCATTTTCTAGAGAATCTTGACCAACCTCCTCCAGAAAATCACCATCTATACTCTAAGAATGAATTTAGACTATTCTTAATAAATTAGTGCATTTAGCCAAATTTTGAGCAAAGAAATTAGGGTTTACAATCTAGTTACACTCTCTCATCCTTCCATTGCCTAATTCATTAGTTATATATAGCCCTAATCCTCTCTCCCCTTTACCTCTTTTCAATCACATAAATATTCTGAATTTTCTCAACACTTGTGCTCCACTCTTCTCCAATTTGAGCTTTTACCTAATTTTTGCATCATATCTGATCCTTTGTCTAGCTCCATTTTGTTTTATTCTTAAATAAGAACGAGTTAGATTTAGGAAAAATTGAGAATTTTGCTTTCAATTGATTATTTTCTTGGATTCTCTTAGAGATGGTAATCCTATTGTTTTTTCCTAATTCATATTTCTTGGTTTATAAAATTAGTTGAATGCTTCTAAGTTTTAATCTCTTGTTTTCTAAGGTGTTGAGAGTTAAAATCTTTTAGCCAAAGGTTTTATCTCCTTAGTGTGGAAATTCGACTAAGCTTTTAAGTAAATCATTCTTACCTTTGAAATGTGGTATGAATGAGCATATGAACTAGTATAGTTGGTAGATTTTTAGTTTTTGTATGCATAAATGATATTACAAGTAATTTGGTGTTACATGCTATAAGATTTAAAGTTTTTGAGAGAAGTATGTTTTCATGAAAAGTTATGGTTTATTCTATGTTATTATGGCATGATTAACACCTGAACATGTGTAATCCTCTATTTTCTGTAATGGTAATGCCATGTTGTGATATGATTGGATTTTGAGAGCCTAAATCACATTTAAATTTCTTGCTTTGTGTTATTTGAGAGCAAGCCAATCAATTGGTTAAGCCAAAAAAATTGATTGGTTCGTAGATCATTCAACTGGCTAGCTTAACCAATCAAATCAGTTATCTGCTATGACTTTGGGTTTCTCTTTGCTTAAACCATCAACTGGTTTGTCGAAACTGATCAATTAGTCTTAGAACAGTCAACTTGCCTAACCAAATCAATCGATTAGTTTCTAGAGGAACTCTAGGATTTGGTTGAACCAAACTAATCTACTGGTTAATCCGAACCGATCAACTGGTTAGCCTAAACCAATCAACCAGTTTTGATAGAGAATGTTGTTTTTTTTCTTTGGAACTCGATATGATTTGAGATTTGATATTATATTGTAACATGATTCTTCAATGATAAGAACACACATATTGACATGAATTAACTAGCCTATTGGATGGATTAATTAATTCATAATTCATGGAATTCTTAATGAGAGCCTTTAGAAGGTTTTAATGGAAAGTTTTGAGTATGTATGCTATAATGCTATAAATGAATACTGTAATCCAAAATCTTAGCCTAAATGGATTATCTTAATGGGTTAATTTAAACTTGGCTAATAACTAATGGAAGTCCCACAACATGTCTTGAAGGGTAACGTTGGCTAAGATGGAGTGATTATGTCAATGTATTGCTTGTTTGTTATATTTTTTGTATGTGATTACATAATCTTGGTGAATAACACACTAATCACTTAAAGTGAAATATAATCGAGTAGTGCATGGCTCTAGATTACTGGATCCTCGATTAGTTACCGGGGGTAAGTTTGCATTTGGGCATTTATTACCTTCAAGTGGGATCTTAGTAGATCCCAATGTCTTACATACTCTAGAAACTGATAATGTACTATAGGGTATCGATACTAAAGTGTTTGATACGCTGGGTGGTCTATTGGCTTCAGCCAAACTTTTTTTCCATTTGTGGTTACTTGGCTTTAGCCAAACTTTATGTCTAGTAGTAGTTACTTCGATTTGACCAGACTATATACCCTCGGGTTTGGATAAGCTTTCATGGTATGTGAGATCTTAGGGTGGTAATCTGTCTATCACTCGAAAAAGTTATAATGACTCACAAATGATTAATCTAATGGAAACACATAACTTGGAAAATGAGTCAAATGAGTAATTTATGTAAGTGAATAATAGAAGAGCCTAGTGAATTATTGGATAACTAGCTTACATGATTATATGATGTGATCCATGATATTTATGTTATAACGTTAAGCATGTTGATGTTGAATTATTAATTATCTATATTTGGTATGACACAAAATCATGATGCATTGTATGATCATGATAATGCATGTATATAATCATATCGTGTAAGCATCATATTATTTTTTTTAGTATGATCTCTATTAGTGACTTAGGCCTTGTATGCTTATGAATCTCAATAAGGAGGTAACTTAGCTTACTCGGTACGTAGTATAATAATATGCACATTTGTTTGGTCACTTGCTAAATCCTACAAGCAGAGGTCCATGTGCAGGTACTTAAGGATGACTAATAATTTGCCTACTTGTGTTAGGTTTAGGGCCTTGAGGGCATAGATACTCGGAGATCTTTTATAGGTATATGTTGGATTAGGGTTTTGGGGCTTTACCCCTTTGATTTTTTTTTTTCATCTCTATTATATTTTCAATACCTTCATCTTTCTTGTTCTTATGTAATCGGATATTTTTAGGAACCTATTATGGTCTTATTTTGTAAATGTTTTTTCTTATGGTATTTGTATATTATATTTTTTGTGAACTCTATTTTCTATTTTTATTTGGTTGGTTTTCTTAGCCTTGTATCTAACATGGGACGAGAGAGACAGACGTCCATTTTGTATTAGATATGGTGGTAACATCCCATTTTCTATAATGCTTTAAAACAAAAAAAAAATTAGTAAGTAAAAATAGGATGTTATAGCTTTAGTACATTAACACTCTAAGCTTGATGATAAAGCTCAAAAATTTCTTTTTATTGGTTGGTCATTTCAATTCAAATTATATCATCTATGCAAACCTATAAGTGGCAAAGTGATAATTAGTAGAGATGTTATGTCCAATGAATAGGCATGAAAAAGTTAGAATTTTGATAAGAGAGATCAAATATGTAAGTTTTGATATTGGGTAGCCGATTATATTACCTACAAGTTCAAGATCCACATCACCTATAAGTTATAATCCTTCCTCACCTGGCAGTACCAACAACACAATAACAACTTTAAATGATCCTTTATCGAGGTCCTCTAGCAATAGTAAAACTCCACCTAGAAAATTTAGATCTTTAACTAAAATTTATAATTTATGTAGCTTTTCTTTAATAGTTTCTGGCCTAATTGACCTTGAAGAAGCTACAAAAAAGAAATTATAACTCCCCCAAAATTTATTACTAAAAATTTACATTTTTAAAATTCAAAGCGGAAGCAAATACAATAAATTTTAGAGATGTTACCGCTACACTTAGTACCAGATCAATTTTCCTCCACCGTTCCGGTACCAAGTGCTAAGACTGAAAACATACTTTACACAAATTTAAGGTTACAAGCATAAAATATAATAGCACGATAGATTAAATTACAAGAGATAAAATCCAATAATAGTGGTTACACAATAAAATCATTAAAAAGGAAGTACAAGAGTTTTATATAAAACCTAAAAACCTTCCTAGATAGTCCTACACTCTTCACCCTAGAGTAAAACCTGGATAACACTTATGGCGTAACATGCAAAGGCCACTACCCGTTGAATAGGTAGGGAGTCACGAAAAGAATATTTTAGTACTATAGTACTGAGAAACCCTCTATATAAAACTAAAGGTAAGGCTCATATGCAACACATCAATAGCCACACATCAATATATGTACAATAAATTACACATATACAGAATGAAATACAATAATCATCAGAACGGATACATGCATCAATATCATATTTCATAAGCATTTATTCACTTAGCAACAACAGAACTTACCAAGGGAGCATCCAAGCAAAGCTCTTTGTAGTATAATTAAATAGCCAACATCATACCCAACCAAAGCATACCACCACTCAACTCAAAGGCGGATACTAAGGCCGCTACCATATTATATCAACAGGTCATAATAATATAATCATTATTATCTGGACTTAAACCATTAGTTAGGTATTAATCATCTCTCAAATTATATCCATGTAGGTTCAGGGACCCCACTATTATACCCTATGGACCAGTGCACATAATATAACCTAAGACAAAATGCTCCTAACCACTATTATAACCAATGGACCAGTACATGTAATATAATCTAGGGTAAAATGCACATGACCGCTATTATAACTTATGGAATAGTAAATGATATAATCCAAGGTAAAATGCTCCTGACCACTATTATAACCGGTGGATTGGTATATATGATACAATCTACATGGTCCTGACCTATGTGGTATTCCACTATAAGTGATTAATGTCTTTCCATTTAATTATTATACCAATTTCATTTTATTTACTCGGAGGGGAGATGACAAACCCAGAGACACAAAGGTACACCGATCATACTAGCACATAGGAGCAACACAGTATCATACCAACTATTAACCCAAGAACGCAAAGGTACCCTGGTCGCACTGGTACACGAAGACACACAATATCCTACCAACAATGACACCTAATCTATAAGTGTGCATACCCCCTAAGTAGGTCTGTAGAGTAAAATATAGGGCCCGGTTGGAGCATTAGGGCACATCAACAAAATCTAAAATAATCGTGGGTTAAACCACGTCTTTAAGATAGTGACCCTTAAAGAGTCACTATTCCCAATCTTGATGTCTCTCACTTTAAGTATTAGTATCTTAATTAAGGTGACCATGAGAAACACATTAATTACATACTTAACCATTTTTATCTATTTCCATTATTATGAGGATTATTGTGAATGTTAACTTAAGTAGCCCACTAAGGCCATCCTAGGTTCTAATACTCACACTTAGGCACCTTAGGTCAAAATGACCAAAATGCCCTTAAGGCTAGGGCTACCTCTTTACTATCTACTTCCAATACATAATTCATTTTTATTTATCAACATGCAATAATAGATTAACATATCATGATTATATTATTGATTATGAAGTTAAAGTACCTTACACACCATATGATCATTTCACACATAAAACCCTATCATATACTTCTAAAACAACTAGCACACATTGTCATGCACAATCAACAATTAAGGCACCTCTCGCACATTTATGATGGTAACATCATAACATACCCTAATTTACCCATTTAATCCTAAACCATGCATACTCATCATTATACACTCAAATTTACTAAAATACCCTTAGGTTTTATAATGTACATAATCAGGCTTGAACAGGCGATACTAAGGCCAAAACTCCTATTACCATATTTAGTATTAATTTATTCTCGTTAGGCATACTTATTAGCCCATTCACCATTTTACCTACAAAATTGCCAAAATACCCTAAGACCATATTTTATTAAATATCATGCTTAAATAAGTGATATTAAGTTAATAACCCTCTATTATCATATATAATATCAAATTATACCTACCATACATGTTTATTACACTAATCCCCATCTTACTTAAAAAATTACCAAAATGCCCCTCTTACCTTTAAAATTACCAAAATACCCTTCTTACTTGCAAAATTACTAAAATGCCCTTCTTACTTAAAAAATTACTAAAATGCTTACTTACAAAATTACTAAAATGCCTATAAGTCATTTAATATTAATAATCATACCCCACGTGCAGTATTAACACTACAAAGCCCTTATTATTATTATTATTATTATTATTATTATTATTATTATTATTATTATTAGCATCAATTATTACCTACCATGCATGGTTATTTAAGAAACCTCCATTTTACATGAAAAATCACTAAAATACTCCTAACACATAAATTATTAATATCCACGCCCAACATGCATCATTTAACACCACAGAGCCCTTATTATCATTCTTAGCACCAATTATCATCTACCATGTATATTTATTTAGGTCAACCCTATTGAACATGTAAAATTACTAAAATGCCCCTAGAATATAAATTTTTTTTTTCATGATGGAACATGAATTTTTAATGCCATAACCCTTATCATAATCTTCAACACCCCATAACACTTAGCATGCATTTTTATTAAGAAAGTCAACACCATATATTAAAATTACCAAATTACCCCTGAGTATAAAATATGAATATTTCTACTAATACTTATTTTTATACTCCACCAAGCTTCCATATTCATTTTTAACGGCATACGTAACACATCATATCACATAAAACACATACCAAAATCCTAATGTGATAATGTATAATAATCCATACATTTTAGTGGGGTATAGCGGTTACCTTATTTCCGAAAAAAAAATCAAACTTAACTGTTATCTTGGTTTAAAAGATTAAGCTCCAATTAGTAAAAAGTGTACTTAAAAATAATGTCACGAGTAACATATTATTAGTAGATAAGTGAAAGAATGGTTTTTATTAAAAATGCTTATTAAATTCATATTATTTTTAAACTAGATTATACTTCAATATTAGCTAAACAATCAAAATTATGCAACATGACTCGTGCTACATGGGCAGCGTGAGCAAGCATGGCATGAAAGGGGGTGAGGGGAAGGGTGAAAATGGATAAAGGATGAGGTCTCAAGTAAGGAGGGTTGAGGAAGGTGACGGAGGGGAGTTGGGCTGGTTGTTGGGTGTAGGAGTGAGGTAAGGTGTAGGTGGTGGATGGGGGTCAAAGTGTGGTGGCTCAAGGGTGGCAGAGATAGCAATGGTGGCTAAAAAAAGAGGATGTAGAGAAGGGAGGGAGAAGAGGAAGAGAGGAAAAGAAATAGAAGAAAAAGAGGATTTGTTAGGGGAGTCTAGGTAAGGTGAGGTCGGGAGGTGTTTGAGGTGTTGTCAGATGGTCGAGGAGAGGCTTCCGCAGTAATGGGAGAGGAGAGAAGGGTGGCATAGGATGGAAATGCAAGGAGTAGGTCAAGAGGATAAGAAGAGAAAAGGGAGGGGAGTTGGCTACAGGTGGCGTGCAATGGTTGCTTGGGGTGGTGTAGAGAGGAAGTAGGGGCTAGGAGTGCTAGTGTGGTGTTCGGTTGGGTAGTGGAGATGGCATAGAGGGAAGCGTAAGAAAAATAGGGGAGAAAGGAATAAGAGTTGGGTAAGGGAGCTCAAGGGAGAGAAATAAGGCAAAGGAGAAGAAAATCAAGAGAAGAAGAGAAGGACAGGTGTTGTAGGGTTAGGTGGGTGTAGAGGAGAATGCAGGCTACAATGGCAAGGGTGGCAGGGAGAGGAAGAAGAGGGAAAGGGGAGGCACATAGAGAAGGATACAAGGAGAGATGTGTGGCCTGAAATGGAAAAGAAAAGGACTGGTAGAGAGGTCGCAGGCTATGGTTGCAAGGGGCATAGGTGTAGAGGAAAGAGGCGTGCAAGGTGCTGGCAAGGGGTGTTTGGCTCAGGCGTCATAGGGGAGAAGAAGGGAGAAGGGTAAGAAGGAAGGAGGCCAAGTAGGGGAGGAGGAAAAGAAATGGGCAGGCGGACCGGTCTTTGCGAAGAGTAAAGAAAAAAAAAGAGGGAGGTGGACTGGCCCAAAAAAGAAGAAAGGAAAGAAAGAAAAGGAAAAGAAAGAGGAGGGAGGAGGTGTGCGGCTGGGTTGGCCCCATAGAGAAGGAGGAAGGAAAAGAGGAAGAGGGTTAGGCTAGCCTAAAGGAGAAGAAGAAAGGGAAGAAAGAAAAAGGGAAAAAAGAAAAATAAAATTATTTTTAGAGTTAGGATTAGAAATTAGGCTAATGAAAAAATTATTAAATTAATTTATCCAAAATTAAAATATTAATTTAAGAAAATAATTTCAACAAAATTAAGGGTTTGAAAATTTATTTAAATAAAATTAATATGATAAAATAATAAAACATTTATATTAATTTATTAAATGATTTTATTTATTTTTATAAATCAAAGGTCTATAAAATAATTAAATTAATAGTTTAAGATAAAATTATTCCAAATAAAGGGTAAATATTAAGTTTTAAAATTTTAAAATTTTGGGATATTATAGAAAGAATGACAAGTGATATAACAGAGGAGATGCATGCCATTAGTTAAAAAAAAAAAACCATTGACATAGGAGTTGGTTGAAACTTATTCTCTTATTGCCCAATTTGAATCTTTGAGAGTTATGTTGTCTTTAGCCGCACAAATGCAACTTATTATCTATTAGTTTGATACAAAGTATACTTTTTGAAATGGTAATTTAGAAGAATAAGTTTATGTTTTACAACCTAAGGGATTTGTTGTTGATGGTAATGAAAGAAAAGTCTATAGATTGATAAAGGCTCTTTATGGGCTAAAGTAAGCATAGCGTGCTTTGGTGTAGTAGAATTGCTACTTTCTTTTTGTCTAATGGATTTAATAGAAATAAAAAACGAGCCTACTCTTTATATGAAGAAAGGTAAGAATGAAGATTTTTTTTTGTATGCCTTTATATCAATGATATGATTTATAGGGCTTCATCGAAGTCTTTAGCTACTAATTTGAAGTCTAATATGATGAAGAATTTTGAGATGACATATTTGGGATTATTGCATTATTTTTTGGTCTTGATGTAAAGCAAAGTGAAGAAGAAATTATTGTTAACCAGAAGAAGTACGTTGTAGAATTGTTGAAAAAATTCAATATTAACAATTATGGGGTGGCAGCCACACCGATGAATATAAATGAAACATTAAATCATGAAGATGCCTAAGTTATTTGACACACACTAGACCTAACATTGCTTTGTTTGTGTTCACTAACAATAATTGTGTGGCATATTTAATTGATTGTAAAAACACTACTAACAATTGTTTTAGCTTTAATTCCAAAGCTGTGATATGAAGTTCTAAGAAGCTAGAGATAACAGTTATATTATCTTTTGAAGTAGAATATGTGGTAATAAATGCATAAACATGTCAAGCCTTGTGGCTTAAAAGGGTTCTTATTGATTTTACTTTTGTGCAGGAAGAAGCAACATGAATTTTTTGTGACAAAAGGCATACTATAGCAATGGCCAAAAATCTAGGTTTTCATGGTAGAATGATCCCTATTGCTGTGCAACATCATTTCATTTGGCAGCTGGTTGCATATCCAAAAATCACATTGAAATTTGGTGGCACAAATGAGCATATAGCATATATATTTACAAAGTCACTTCCTCAAACTAAGCATGAGTTTTTCAAGTTGCATCTTGGAGTATGTAGTTTCAAATGAAGGGGAGTGTTAACGGAGTGATTCAAAACTCAATTTATTCTATTTAGGAGTTGTTTATTCATGTTTGTTAGTAGATCAATAAGTTAATGATTAAATGTTTTTTTCATTAGGCAATAATATTTATCGCGGATTTCATGGTCCTATTTTATTGGTTTTTAGCTATCAAAATTTTGACTATTTAAGTAGTGTAGAATACAAAGTTTTTTATATGATGTAAACAATATTCAATTTCTCCCTTTTTGTTTTCTCACTATTATATTAAAAATTTATAACTCTACCTCTTTAACCAACAGATCTTTCCCAAAGGTTAGGGATTTCATCTAGGGTTGTTGCAAAGCTATGTTGCTTGGGTCAAGGAAGCGAAAAGAGAAAGGGTTGATGATATGAGGAGCTTGTTATGCATGTGCTAACTAAAATAATGTTATTTCATATTCTTAAATTTTTTATATAAACAAATCTTTTGACTTCGAAAAAATATAATTTAAAATATTTTCCTATGTTTCACCAACTAGAATGATGTTTAATTATTATTATTATTGATGTTATACTATCATTTTTTCCATTTTCACAATTATTGTTTAATAATATTTTATCATTGTTTCTATAGATATTTCTTTGCCGTTATTACACCAATCTTAAATCGTTGATATTCAGTATATTTGTGCCTATTTCCTTGACAATTCACATTAATGAAATTTCTAGCTTCTTCTCCTTAAACAATAGGAAGAAGAAAAAAATTGATGATTTTATTTTCGTTCTCATATTATTCTTGTTAACCTAAAACCAGTGTGTATATCATATGAACATTAGTATCATACGGTACATGCAACAAGCTAATATCATTATTACATTGAAATTTAAAAATAATAATTAAAATATATTTAATTTGGACTATGAAAAAAAATTATATCATAATGTTCTTAAGATTTTTCTCTACAAATAAATACCTATATTGATATACTTTTGACTTAAAAGCTAATTTGTATATATCTTCACTATTTTGTTTCATCATACATAAAATAATATTTCACCATACATCAACTAATATTTCATCATAAATAATCAGATCTTTCACCAATTTTTAATATAGTCAATCTTGCACCAGACATAAACTAATTTTCCACCATCAAAACACTTTTTTCAAAAACCTCCACCATAAAGTTGTGTATATTTTATCATAATAGAATAAATCTTTCACTAACCTTGAACAAACATTTCACTATGGAATATATAATCAATATTTCGCTATACATAAACTTAATTTTTACTATAATTAAATTAATTTTTTTATAAATAAATTAATATTTCACTATAACTGAACTGATATTCCACGAATGTTGATCTAACCTTTCCCCACAAAAATATAGTCAATGCTTCATAGTATATAAACTAAAGTTTCACTATAATTAAACAAATCTTTCACCATAATTGAATTAATATGTCATCAATGTTGAGATTATTTTTCACCATAGAATATGATTCATCTAATGTTTTGTCGTATATAAGTTGATTTTTCATTATAAATGAACTAATCTAGCACCAATATTGTACTTATATTTTACTATTGTTGTACATATCTTTCATCATTATTCTTTTAACATTTACTATTAAATTTTACTACTGTTCTCATGATTTTTCACCATCACTATATGAAATTTTTACTATTATTGTACATATCTTGTACCATTGCTACACTTATTCTTCACCGTTGTACGTATTTTAGTATATTATTCTACTAGAATTTCATTTTTATTAAATAAAAACCGATATTTTATCAATATTACACATATTTTTTGACTATTATTTTACTAAAATATTATGATTGTTTCAACTCAAAATTTATTTTGTGATCTTTTAATGAATATATAATTTATACTATTTTTATCTTAGCTTTTGGTCTTTTATTTGAATAATATATTAGGCTAATTATAGTTTTTTACTTAAGTGATACTAATACCACATATTTAATTATTTGAGTTAAAATAATATAAAATTAATGAGCTTAAGTTATTAAATTACTTATTGATTTTTTTAATTTTATTTTGTGAGCAAAATTGGAAAAAAATAAATAAAAGAAAAAGAAAAAAACAAGGGAAAAGGCTAGGTTGAAAAGAAGAGACAACACACATAAAAGATGAGGAAGAGAAGAAGAAAAATGTGGCATATGAACAACAACTGGGCAGAGGAGAAAAGAGAGAGAGAGAGAAAGAACAGCGAAGGAGGGAGAGAACAAAAGGGTGTAGGAAGAAAGAGAGAAGAAGGAAATTGATGGCGCAAAGGGAAACAAAGAGAGGACGACACGAAAAGAGAAATGGAAAGAGAGAGGGGGCAATGGGTGTAGGTGAGCAGAGAAACAAAAAACAGAAGATGATGCAAGTGTGGTAGAGAGGAGAGAGAGGACATATGAGAAGAAGAAAGACAAAGGTGCAGAGGAGAGAGAACAGGGAGAACAAAGTCAATGGGAGAGAATTTTTTTGATAAAAAAAATATTCAATTGAATTGTTAAAATGTTCATCCGTATTAATTTTTAGTTATTTCTTTATCTATTTTTAATATATATATATATATGTATGTATGTATGTATGTATGTATATGTATATATATATATATATATATATAATATATATATATATATATATGTATGTATGTATGTATGTATGTATGTATATATATGCATTTGTGTAATTAATTTATTTATTATGTTTGGTTAAATAATTTCTACTAGAAAATAGATCGAAGCCCTAGGCCATGATTTGAGATATAATAATAATTTCATTTGTTTCATGAGATTGATATTTGACTGTAATTTAATTGTTATAGTTTATATGTGCGATTCTATTGAGTATGATTTATATAGTGCATGTCTCGTTCTGACTTTCTCATAATGGCAGTGTGTAAGATTATATACTTGATTAGGTGGTTATAAGAATATACTAGAATTTATATATATAAATTAATGTTATATTAGATAATAATTCACGCTTATAATTTTGTGATTTTAATCGAATTAGTAAAACTTTTAGATAAGCGTGATTAAAAGTAGATGAATAGAATTATACATGCTTGAGATATTAGTTTGAATGATTAAATTAGCATCCTTCCACTTGTACTTAATTTTTAAATCTAGTTAAATATAGTAACTACTTGTTATGACTATATTGCTAGAATTTAATATTGGCACTTTGTTATGTGATTTATGTCAATGAAGTAATATAAGATATATAGATCTATTTTAGATTATAACTTAGTAAGTCTCTTTCTTATAATTAAAAGATGAAATAAAAACTATTGTTATATTTCGACCTAGTCTAATAGTGACTTTCAAACTTTCCTACTACATTTATTATATTCATACCCACCCATATTTATTTTCTTATTTGTTTTAACTCAATTTTTATTAGTCTCTATTTTAAAATCCTAAAAAAAATTATTATTTATTTTTATGTGATTTAGAGTCTTCTATTTTTTATTTATGTGTTAGTTAAATTTAGGTGAGTCCTCTCAATCCCTATCTTATAACGATAACCTTATTTATCAATAATACAATAGATAATAAGAGAGTTTATTTTGTATGTCGGCTACGGCCACATCATCTTTTATCAAAATTATATTGATATTTCATCATATATTTTTACTAAAAATATATCAATATAGATCTTTATTTGTAGAGAAGAATCTAATAAACCTTATGGTATATTATTATTATTATTATTATTTTGATAATTTCATTAAAGAATATTCTAATTTAAAAAAAATACTAATATTGGAGTGACATCAATCCATTGCACGTACGACGTAGTAGAATCTTTAAATGGCTAATTTGCAACCCATATATGTGTCACAATTATGATTTAGAGATCCGTGCTCTCCTTGAATCTCAACCACACATGACTCATTTTCAATTTTAACATAAGTCAAACAAAGTAAGGGGCATGTTTTCTTAGACTTATTTTGTAAATTTGATAAGTTATTATAATTAATTTACTACTATTAATATCATAATTAATATTTTTTATTAGTATTATTGATTTTGTTTTTACAATATCATGATTATCACTATCATAATAATTATTAGTATTGATTTTATATTATTATTATTATTATTATTAAGTTTGTCCTAATATGATCTAATTTATGAGTTTTATAAATTACCACCTCTCCTTACATACCCAATTTACTAACTACACATCCATACACCCCTAATATTTTTACTATTTCTAATTTTACCCCTATTATTTCTCCACCCCTCAATTCTCTCTAACATATTTTCTCTCTTCCCCCTCATCTCAAATTCTCTCAAGTCCTTCCTAATATTCAATCAATTAAGCAAATCAAATTAAAATCAATAATCCAAAAAAATCTACATCAAAAGGTATGTAAGATTTCATTTTTATTTTTTTGTTAATTTTTATCATTTTTGAATTAGTTGAAGTGCATAGTATAATTATTACATTTTTTTTTTAATTTAGGTATTTCTTTTCTAACTGAAATTAATATCTATATACATAGATAAAACTTATATTAGCAAAATGATTGTAATTTTTCGTCAAAATCCAAAATTTAGACCATAAAAATGGAGGTTGTGGTCAAAATAGTGGTCAACGGGTGGTTCACTTGGCAACCATGACTAGTAACGGGTAACTCACCTGTCGAGAAAACATTCCATCAGAAAATTCACCCATTAGGAGTCCTGATTGGTAAATGATTCACCCCTCACAAACCATCCTCAATGGGTATCTTACTCGTCATCTTTGACCACCACCGGGTAGTATACCGGTGAAATGTTGTTCTAAACAGGTAATTCACCCGTTAGAACCTTGAAACCCTAAACCTTAATCCCTTTAACCCAAAATTATCTAACCCTAAACCCTAAACCATCAACCCTGTACCATAGACCCTAAACCCTAATCCCTAATCCCAACCTTAAACTATCAACCCTAAAAACCCTAATCCCAACCCTAAACCATCAACCCTTAACCCTAAAACCTTTAAACCTTAACCATAACCCTAAACCATAAATCATTAATGATCTAATGCATCACATTTAATGATTTTTTTGTTATTATTGGTAGATGGCTGCTAGAGGAGGAAGAAGCAAAGATCTGAGAAATGTTACTCCCACTATGACTAGGGTGGTGAAGAGGATAATTACCACCAACGCTAGAGCACAAGCAGTAATGGAGCGTGACAAAGCTCCATGTACTACAGATAGAGATCATGTTCCTTTTGAGTAAGAGTATGATTATCCCAGCAAGGGAGCTTTTACGGACGCTAGCACATCAACCCATGCACTTGGTTATATTTCGTCGTCGTCATCAAATGATGATTGGATATTAATTGGGCCTACTGGTGGGGTCCACTCATTCTTGATCTTCTAACTAGTTTTAAGGCCCATGTGGCATACACCATATGGAATGATGCTGAGGTAATTTATATTGGTATACATATCGATCTCTATAATTTTACTGTATAATTTATTATTCTACTATTGATTTTATTGTAGGAACCATGTCCTATGCTAAGGCTTCAGTCTAGGACAAAAAAAAACTTGAGAAGACTACCTGGCGATGATGAGGGCATGGAATTGCATATGAGTACATCAAGACCACGGGCCTAAAACATCTACATTCCACATACTTCCACCATCACAATGCTCTGCTCATCTTTACTTTCGTTGGAACTTGAAAAGTATCACCCAGAGACCAAATATTTCCACCTTCCATTCTGTGAGATGACGATCACTCTACATGATATTATCTACACTATGAAGCTTAATTTTCATGGATATGAGTGAATTAGCGAGCATTTTTCTACTAATGGTGATGTGATATAGCTTTTGGCTGAGATGTGGGGTAAGCCCGAGGTGTTAGTTAGGTATGCTTTTGTGAAGAGAAGCACAGTCGTACTAGATGATATTTTTTATAAACTTATGGTTGATCGTGTTGAGGATGATGTGTCTCATGCCTGATTTTATATGTGGTACCTGCTATCGTGTATGCTTTTTGTTGACAAATCCAGCTACCACGCTCCATTGTTAGTGCTTAGATTAGTAGTTGACTTAAGTGCATTAGGTGATTGAGCCCTTAGAGTTGAGACTTTAGCCTATTTGTATAGGCAACTTGGGATAACATCTAGAATGGTGTGTAAGCAAATTGGTGGTTGCATAACATTTTAGAGGTAATTATTTATTGTGCTTTTGGTTTGACAAGAGTTGTTTAATTATTAGTTTAATTTTGTTATATTTGTGCACAGGCATGGATTTATAAGTATTTTCCTTACTTTCACTGGAGTTATTATCATACGTAAAATATTTCATGTGATTCTACAACTATGAGGTGAGACACATATTGTCAGACGATTCCCTCTAAGTTCATAGATGACGTAATTTATTACAGGAGGCAATTGGATTCTTTTATGTCCTAATAGGTTGGTGAAATACCTTTTTGTAAGTAGTTTTTAATTGTTGAATTATTTAAATAATTGATATTCCAATTTGTTTTACATGTATTTGTACGTTGACTTCTTATTGTTCGATCAAGATCTGAGTATGAAACATTCTGAGTAGCGAAGATGTGATGGCAATGAAACATCAAGATGGTGTCCTTTGTTTTGTTGAACAATCGGTTTTGCCATACTTGTCTGGACAGGATTAAGAATCTCATCAATAGTATTAGAATAGTAGTGTAGAAGTGATAGCAATTGGTCAAGAATCATTTGCATCTTAGATATAATGTAGAAGAAAATGGACATACCGTTTTTTCAACAATTGAATCTTAAAATGCAAACCTTTCTTCTTGTGGTCTAACAAAAGTGATACAGAAATAGGTTAATGATCTTTTTTGTAATGAAAAATCTTGTGTTCACATGGTAAACCATGTGTCAACCTCGGGTAATACCCACATCCGAAAGATTTGGGACTAACCATATTGGACCTCTTACTCTCATCTGCTATCAAGTCCAATACTCTACAACATACAACAGATATGAGCTCCTTAAACAATATGTTATTTGTAGAGTAATGTGGAATAATTACCCATGATTACTCCAAAACTTTTTTTACCTCATTAATTTGGATTTTAATCAATGTATCAATCTTTGGGCATAATGTGTAAAAACTCATATGTGATAATGCTATATATTTCTTCAGCTTTCCATGTTCACTTTCCACCCTACATTATGAATTTAAAAAAAAAGTGATGGTTAATTGTTACACACTTAATAAGTTAATATACATTGAATATTTACAACAAATATGTTATACCTATTGGCCGTATAAGTTCCAAAGTGAATGATTTTGTCAACTCACATTGAAATAAACCTCTCCTTATATGGATGTAACCAAGTCTTGTACACATATTGTAAAAGGTGTGAAAATCTGCCCCATTTGTCACCCATCAGTAGAAGCTCATTTTTATATATCTCAATTATAGTGGCTTATACAATCTCCTCCAACATCCTATGAAACTTTCTCCTGCTATTATACTTTCTAACTTTTTTATAGCATATGATAGAACATTCATAATAACATGTCATCTACATAAGAAGGGTGCTGCATTGGGAAAGACTTTTGGCACAATTTGTGTCACTCCCAGTTCCCTATCAGTGATCAACACATTTGATTCATGAGGCTTCGTCAATCTCTTTACCTTATCAAGCACCGATTCATAATTATCTTCCTTTTCCTTTATCATAAATTCCAAGAAATGGTAAAGTTCTTACCATTAGACACACAACCAACGACTTTCAAGATAGGAAGGTTGTACTTACTGGTTTTATATGTGTAATACAAACAAATAACATAGGAAAAAGCATGCAACAAAGAAATAGAATTTGGGTGCGCAAGTATAATATCACTAACCACATTATAGTTGGACAACCAACGATGCCATGAATGGTATTCATTTATTTCCATGAAATGTAATAACTATTACATGATTGTACATCTCATCAAGCTATATACCTTGAACTTATGCCTAGCATTAAAAATTGTCCTAAGTGTTGTGGTATGATTACCATCACCTCATTTCAACTTGTCGATAACCTTTCTTGGTTTGATATTTATTTGTGTTAGCTCAACCACCAACCTGCATTCTTCTAAAAATAATGGATAAGCAAATGAATACCCCTACAAATACTTACTAAATGTATGATTATGCATTCCACATTCTACCACTAGTCTCCAACCACCGCAAACATCTTCAATTCCACAAATCTTAAATTTACTATCATACCCCAAAAATTTAATTAGCCTAATTCCACATCATTAACACCCTAATTCGATTCTAATCTCAAAAAAATCGAATTTTTATTCTTAACTCAATTCATTAATCCCAAAACTTTAATCGAAACCAAAATCTTAACTCAGATAAATCGTAATTTGTAAACTAAAATCAAAACTAGCTAAAATTCCCACTAATCCTTATTACTTATAACTAATATAAAAACACCCCTAAACTAATTTCCCAACCCTTCTCTTCTTACTTTTCTTTCTCATTTTTTTTCTTTCTTTCTTCTCCTTTTTTTTTTGTCAACCTTGAGCCACAAAGTTTGATTTCCTTACAACTTGCACCTGCAACTTGAATCCCTCCCCACTTGCACCATCTCCCATCACTTCCTGCAGATATCCATCACCCATCACCTTACTTCCTTTATTCTTTTTCTTCTCCTCCTTCTTCTCCCTTATCCCTGCCTGACATGTCCACTCCATTTTCCCTGCTACTTTACTTCTCACGCAACACACCTACATACAACCATCACCACCCTCACCTTACTGCTACTGCCCTACTCCTCACCATCCTCTCCTACCAACAACATTAGCATCATCACCTTGTAGCTACAACAGCACCATCATCGTTGTTGCCCACCCATCCCCCTGCATTTTTTCGTTCACACACGCATAACCATATATATATATATGTTACACACTCTCATTCCCTTCTCTTTGGTTTGCCTCCATTCTGCCCATCTTTGTATCCAAAACACTCCTCGAGCATCCCTTCTTCCTTCTCTTTTCTTCTTCTTCCTCATCCTTCTTTCCCCTATTTTGGCCTACACACCACCCATTCCACCATTGTGCACCACCTCAACTACCACTCACCGCCCATTGTCTAGTGGACCGACCACCAAGGTCTGTCGCATTTTTACGATTGCATAGTATGCAACTCAACATTGCTTAGCCGTGCATGATCTTTTCTCTTGACCAAGGTTGCACTGCCTGCAACATAGCAATGTAACTTCCCATTTTTAGTCATGCACCCCTATTTTCACCCCAAAACCTTATCCAAACACCACCAAATTTTTACCATAACTCCACCACACATTCCTCTACACATCCACACATCTTAAACTCCCATTTCATTATGGTTATTTCTATTTTTACCCTATTTACCTTGATTTCTCCTTCAATTTAACTTTTCAAGACTAACCATGAATTTTGGTATTTCTCATTTTTCATAGGTGGTATTTCAGTAGCTTCTGATGAGGAAGTCTAGGATTTGCGTGCTTGTAGCTTGGTGTCCTAGTTGGTAAGGATACTATATGACATTTAGGTTTTTTGGTGTTATTTGCTTGTGTGGTTATATGTATTTTTCATGATATTGTTAATATATGATATAACATGTGTTAATCATGATATTTTATGATGATATAAATATTATATTGAAAGGGAGCAAGAATGGGTTAAATAAGTTTTGATAAATGGACTTAGAATTCTCATGAGGTATGATGATAAAGAATGGACTTGAAAACTAATATGTTTGGAAGGTACAAGATTTTATAAAAAATAATATTATTATTTGTACTTAAGGGTAATTTGGTCATTAAGAGGTAATAAGGAAATTTTGGTATATTATGTGTTAGGTGGATTAAAATATGATAATAACAGCATGAGGGATTCTTGGAAGTAGTATCATTATTTAGGGTTCTTAAATGATTTAATGGATAATTTGGGGCAACTATCTTGTAATGATAATATCATTATTCTATGTATAAGATTTAGAGGTTATACGAATTTCTAAATACATTGTTAATATTTGACCTTAAGAGGTTATCTATAGGAATTGGTAATCATGTAAATTTCATGGGAGGTGTTATGACAAATCTATAGAATTTGGGTTTTAGATATTTCTGTGAGTAATATATTGGGATGAGATTATTAATGTATGTGTATGGGAATTAGATCGTGCATTTTGGGTATGATAATAATGATGAATTTGGATATTATATAATATAAGTTGTGTTGAATAATCAATATGGGAAAATGAATACTAAAGGGTATGTAATTAGGGTTTGAAAGGACTTGGACCTATGCTATATTTATATCTATTTTAATGTGTTCTATGCCTGATAATCAATCTTGAATAAGATACTAATCACTTAAAGTGAAAGAGTATGTGAGTAGGGCCAATGTGATCTATTTTTCTATATGTGTGTGTGTGTGTGTGTGTTCCTATTCCACGGGGGAGAATAGTGACTCGGAAGTATTTTACCCTGAGAAGATGTTTTTAATCTCTACTCCACCAGAAAGAATAGTGACTTGGGAGCATTTTACCCTGAGAAGGTGCTTCAGTCCATTCCACTAGATTAAAAATAGTGGGGTTCCTACTCATCATGAAATGAAAATGTATCATTATAATATATGGAAAAGACACTAATGATTTAAAGTGGAAGAATACGTGAGTTAGGACCAAGGTGATCTCTATATGTATGTATGTATGTATGTAATATCGCTCCACCGAGGAGAATAGTGGCTCAAGTGTGTTATTCATGAGATGGTGTTTCAAACCGTTTCATTGGTTTGAAAATAGTGGGATTCGTGCACTCAACGTATATAAAAGAGTGAAAATGGATTATACTTAATAAATAAATATAGGTCATATTTTGTCTTATGAGATATTTCATTTAGTTGGTTATTCACTAATTATCTAATATGAAAGCATGTGCTATTTGTATCACTGTTTCGATGGTATTAGTCCCTTGCTTAGTACATAGCATACTGGTCATCTATTTTATGGGTACTGCTCACTCTCATGAGTAGAAGGTCCTGAATCATATATGCAGCTCTCAAAAGATCAGCTAGATAATCGTGTTGCCTATCATGCCCTATGTGGGGATAAGTGACTTCATATATGTTAGAGGTTGGGTGAAGAGTAATTGTTATCCGGTTGGTGTATTTAATTGGATACCCTTTTTGGATTCTTGATCCATGGTATCCCTGCTTTTGTATTTTGTATTGTTAACTCAGAGTTAGATTCCAAACTCATTATTGTACTATAAATGTTTTTTTGTTTCTAAATTTCTTGTGTTACTTTAAATGTTTTAGCCTTGTGATTGATGTAAAAATGATTGCATAAGCCAGAATTATATCAATCACGGTGTTAACCCCCAATATTTTACTTAATTACTTCCACTGCAAAATGAAATTTTTCAGTAGAAAAAATCAGGATATTACATTTACAACCACACTTTTTGGTCCCGATAGATCGAACACTTTTCGGATTCACTGAAGGTTGTCTTCTATAAGTATATCCTCTTTCACAACGAAGCCATACCCTACCTTTTTTTAACCTTTTGATACTAAAAACTATATTATGTGGCAATCCCATTTCTTTTACCTAATCAATTAATGACTCTTGATTATTAAAATCTCATCCGTTATAAATAATCAACTCCAATCAATATTAATTGAATCTAAATTTTGTAAATATTATTCAAAATATGACATTCTTAGAAATACATAAATATAAAAATGAATAATAAATATTTATGAAAAATTATAAATTTACGGGTGAGTTGCCTGTCAGATATGACTTTAGACAAATGAGTTGCCTGTCACAGGTCATTTCTGATGGGTGAATTGTCTATTTAAACTAATTTGTGACGGGTGATTTGTCTGTCATAGAAATTGTTTGGCAGGTGTTTTGCTCATCATGTATGAAATCTAACGGATAATTTATCCATCAGAAGCAAAAATTTAAAAAGATATTCAGCTTAGCATTATTTCATTAAGTTTATTTTCGCTAAAAATTTATTAAAATCATAATCTTCATCCACACTTATTGTATTTAATGTTATCAAAATTAAATTTTGTATTATTATTTGAGAAGACAAAAAAAAATAAGAGAGAAAAATCAGTTTTATATTTTGGTGAAATATACAAATAAGAGTAATAAAATGATAAAAAAAAAATTAATTCCTTTTAAAGAGTGTCCATTTAAAAATTAAAATATGTATCTAACATCACCATTTATAAATATGTTAACGAGAATCGGATGGAAGAGAATGCGATGCGATATCGCATCATTTTCGAACAAACCATCCACCAGCCCTTTGATATAAAATCTATCTATGTGAGATGTCCAAGTCAACTTTTTAACTTGTGGTCCTATCCCTTTTCTACTTACGACATGTTCTCTCCCTTACCAGCCCCTATGCTTATTTCTGTATCTATAACGATACCGAAGTTAAGAAAATTGTGGTAGCTCAAATGTCGGTCGGTCACAGTAATGTACCAGATTCCGAAGGCGCTTGAGAATAAGCAAAACGTGGTCACTTGCTTTTGTGCCGAAAGTTCAGAAAGTGTGATAAACAGAGAGACCTAAAGATCACAAGTAGTGTTATTATTATATAATAATAACTTTAAGTTACTATCATCTCTTTCATTGTGCTCGAGGAGATTGTTCGAAATCATCAAATCAGAGATATATTTTTACCTTGACGCACTGAATCATTACATACTATTAAATATCGATTTCGACATATAACATGAGTTAATATTTATCAAATTTTAAATTAGTCGATACAAAAAATTAATAATATGTGATGAGTTTATAATTTAGAATAATATATTAGTTATTGACTAATAATTATTAATATTTATTACAAATTAATATTTATTATAAAAAAATTTACACCGTGAAAATCAAAATATTATTCCTAACATCCTAATATCGGGATACCGCAACCATAACCGCAACAGCTGCTGCAATTTTATTACCTGCGTCATAACGGCTTGTATCATAACTACACTATGTCAAAGGTCTGTGATATGCTAACAGTACACAGTGAATTTGTAGATTAATGAACGGTGGTGCGGAACCCAATCTCAGTTCCCAAACATCAACTACAGTCTACACCTTTGGTTTACAATCTAAAACAGACTTTATCCTAAGAATAAATTGAATAAAATGAAATCAGAGGTGGATGAAACTTGTGTACTTTGTGGTATAAATAAATAGACAATGAAACACTTATTCTTTACTTGTAATTTTTTCAAATAAGTATGGCTACCTTTGAACAGAAAAATAGAATGTACCACGATGCAGCGATCTTTAATGATGTATTGAGATTAATGCAAATGAGTGGTTATCGCCCGACATGTAGAAGGGATACTTAGATTTCCGGTTGCTTCTTCAACATATCTGACAAAGAAGAAATCAAATACGTTTTCAATAGAAAACAATGAACCACTAGATATCCTTAGAGAAATTGTCAAGGAGCTAGCTATCCATATGACTATTTTAATGCATTGTAAATCTTTTAATAATTTGGTGATCCATGTTGATAACCCAAGATAGATTTGTATATCCTTATTTGGAGTTTGGTTGTACTTGCAAGATGAATTTTGGAAAGTAAAAAAAATAAATTCTTACCCCCCCCCCAAAAAAAACTTTAAGTGATTTTCAGAAATACAAATTCGGAACTAATTATTGTTTTATAATAATAACTTTAAGTGATTAAGACTTCAATAAATGCTCAAAAAGAGAGGAAAGGATAAGGAATATACATATGGATGACATTAGTATCCATGAATCTCGTCCTCTAGCACCGTAGAAAAGATCAAAATATATATACAAACTTGAAATGTACCCTTCAACTACCAGACAGACTAATCTATGATTTTTGTCTTTGAATGCCTAAAAAAAGGCATGATCTATTATTATCTGGAAATATCAGGTACAAGCAAGCAGTAATGTCAAATACACAATCAGGATAGTCATTGATCCGGTACGAATGAGAAACCAAAGAACTAGCAGGCAAATTACATTTAGCGAAAGAATCTGTTGCCCCAGTAGATGATTTACCAGCATGAATGACTCATCTGGTTCTGTTCCCTCAACGATATTCTTGATGCGCGCCCATTGACAGAGTTGTTTGACATCGATAATGCCATCACACACCTCCAATATGAAACTGCAATCACACTCCTCCAATATCACCTCTTTGACGCAGCTTGTTCTGATGCAATCCGGAGAGTTTCATACCGATAAGGCATGAAAAAAAGCTTCAACACCCACTAGTGAAGAAAAGTCACTTTTGAGAAGCAATTGATGGTCATAAGCACAGAATAGAACACCGCCTAAGTAATTCCTCACAATTACACCCATAGCAATAGGCAGTAAACATATCCTGAACCATCATCCATCTCCCTGGGTGGGAGGTTAGCAGCACGGAATGGAACTTGCTGTTGCACACGCATGTATACTTCATTGATGAATTCGATAGCGTGGTCACAAAAGTATTTCTGAGGTTACATTTAATCCTACAAATTTTAAGGCATAGAAAGCTGTCCATCCATCCAGATTCCATATCCTAGTCCCCATTTCAATAAGAATTCATCATCGTGTCTGTCTCACTCTTTTCAGAGGCGCTCCTCCAAAACCCGTTACTATTAAACCGCTTCAACATCTCCTTCTCCAACTCCATCAACCTATCTTCTATCCCACCACCGCCCACATCTTTCTCTTCTCCCATCAGAACCCATTCCTTCTCATTCTCTACCATCGCCGGATGTATATACATCTCCGTTTCATCGTACACACAAAAGCTATTCCTGCTACTCAGAACCGAAGGCAATAACCGTTTCTTAAACTTTTTCCGTTTTCTTTTCTTCAATATACGCTCACACAATCCTGCTGGAATTTTGTAGATCACTAGAATCAGTAAAATTATTAATCCAAATGGACAACAACAACAAATTACAGCACAATCTGCTGCCGTTCCTCCAGCTACTTCCGCGAGGCGAGCATTACTTCTTTTCTTTGATGAGGTTGATAGTTGTCGTTGTTTACGGTTTACAGATGGTCGAGGTCGGAGGATTAGTTGGTTTCGGGTCATGACTCATGAGTCGTTGGTGTTTTTTTTTTTTTAATTGTCTCGAAGGAGAAGGAGCGGATTTGATTGATATTTTAGGGTTTGATAGGTGTATCTGGCTCTTTTTGTTTATAGTCTCTAATTATGTGGATACGAAAAGGGAGGGTAGTTGTAGTTTAGGCAATGGAGGATGGGGGGAAAATACCTGACTCTTCTAACTGATCTCTGTATTCTGATTCAGATTCCAAGTCCTTTGTATTGGTCTTCAGTTGTTACTGACTAGTTCTTCGGTTCCTGTACTGGAAAACCTTGATGACGATTTCTGCTTCTCAATTGGTATCCCAATCGGCCTTTTATCTGTTCCGGTAATGAAAATGCAGAGAGAGAGAGAGCTGGAAGGAAATTAAAAGTTAGGGAAGGATGTCGTTCCAGAGGGAGAACTGCGCGACTTGAAGGGGATGGTAGTATGATATTTGAAGCGAAAGAGAAGATGAAGTTGCGTTTTCAATTTTTCTTTCTTCTCTGTTGCTGTATGGTTTGGTTTACAGAGGAAAGAGGGAAGAAGATGTAGGCGATAAGTTTCTCTCGTCTTCTTCAGGTGCGGGAGATTTTTTTTACCGTGTTTGATTAATGCAACGATTGTACCTTTCGATGGACAGTACATGAATTGGTGGACGGGTGGACCCTTCTCTTTCTCTCCGTTCATAAAAAAGCTTGCTGAGTCCAGTCAGTATTCAGGTGACGGGGTAAGCGGGTGATGATGGGGGGTCAAAAGTAGGATGAAACAATCATTAGTGTTACTGTCTAATTTCTACTATATTTGTAATAAATAACAATGATATATATTCCTAATTTAAAATCTTAATTCTTCCAAAGTTGCACATATTAGTAGAACCAATTATCAAGATGATACATTTAAGGTCAACAAACATCAAAATAATTCATCTTCAAAAAAAAAATTTACCATCAAGACATTTCCATTACACCGATAAACATACAAAGTAAAACCCAAAAATTACCTCAAACTAGGCAACTTTCTTATCTTCCGAAAAAATATTTTCCTGTATTCTTCTTTTCTTCCGTGAGTGTCAACTTCTTTATCCATTTATTTTTCTCTTCGCTTCAATCTCCTTCTATTATTTTACTACTCTCTTCGATCTCTTTATCTTCTTTCATTCTTCTACTATTCTCTTCAATTTATTATATTTTGTTCGAAAATTGCAGATTTAGAGCTTTCGACTCTTGGTAATTAAAGGTATATTTTTATTTATTTTAGATTGTACTAGAGTATTTATTATCTATGATACATACACATATTTTTTTCTTAATTTTTTGTGATATGTCCGCTTAGATTTTGTTTATTTGTTGGGTGATTTTACTAATATTCAAGATTATGATATATAGGGACCTATTTATGGATATTTGAAGTATTTATAGTTTAATATTATGCATATTTTGCATTATGACATATAATGACCAATTTATTTTAATTATAGAAAAATAATGCATATGTGTTTAATTTTAGTGCCAGCCAGTTAGTATTACTAATATTTCAATTTTGTTATATTTGTTACTTCAATTTCAGGAATGTTATATATATTTTGTGACGTTGCATGACATATAATTTGGGTTTTACTTGAAATACGTTTGATATGACAAGAGAAAGTCAAAATTTAAGGGTTATAGTCTTCCATATATAATAGTATTGAAGGAAGCCTTAATAAAGTTTCAATTATTCCGTCATCCACTACATTTAGTGAACTAATAAACATGGCGTCTCTATGAACAATTTGTACTAGGCATATGTATTCATATAAAGTATTTGAGATATATCATAATGAGGTAACGAGGAGAAAATGTCTTATATCTATAGACAATTATGAGTCCTTAAAAATTTTGGTGGATTTGTTAGAAAGGGGGTCTACAAGTGTCCATAGAGATCACATGCTAAGAGCTCGAATCATGGTATTCATCATTTGGTTCTTTCAAGACTTTATTTATTGAACAATCAAATTTGCAATACAATATGGTAGATTTTAATAGTTATCTTGATAATGGGCCAAGTCAAAATCAATATTCCATTATATATATTGATGATATCATGGATAATCGGGACTTCAAGAAAATGGGTGTGAGTGTAGAAGAAGAAGGTAATAGACATAGACTTATAAGCATGCAAGGTGTTGCATCTAAACTTATAGTAAGAACAATGTTTGAAAATGAAGATGATAATGACATATTTGAGGACACTATGAGAATTGATTATAATTCAATAGAAGATATGTTAGAAGAAGAGTTGATATTTGAGTTCTCTAAATTGGATACAAAGTCCAAGCAAGAAGAGTTGAATTGTCCGCATCCCAATTTTATTAATCCCAAACATGATGAACAAGTTACTACCGTTGTGGACTCCTAATGGGTAGTGTCAACTTCAATATCTAGAAAAAAGATTTTGAAGTTGGTCAAATATTTCTTATGAAAAATGAACCGGTGTGTAATCTCTAATGCTACTCACTTTTGGTGAAGCTAACTCACAAGATTGAATGATCATCGGAGAAAAGATTTGGAGCCTCTTGTGAAAAATGTGTTTGAAAGTTATGAGGGCATATTATAAATGACTATTCAAGGAAGATGAAGACCACATTGTACTACGCTCCACATCAGTGTCTTATAGAGAAACTGAATCCCGATTTATCTCAATTTAACATATGCTTTTATCGCTAACAAAATTGAAGGCTTAGTAAGAGCTTACTCTTTAATTAGTGTGAAAGTTGTCATTATACATATTAACTAAAAGTGGAGATTTACGGTGTCCTATAGGAAATCATGGATGGAAAAACAAAAGGCCACAAATACAGTGTATGGAGAGTTTGTAGGGTCTTTTACATGACTTCCAAAATGGGTTTCTAAAATGCATAAAGTGAATCTTAATTGCGTGATTATATTTGAAAGTGTGGAAACTAATTATCCTAATGAGGTGGTGTCTGAAAAGGTGTTATCAATATTTAGGCTAGGCATCAAGGGGTTTAAGTGCCATTGTCCCATGATATCAATAGATGTAATGCACTTGTACGGTAAGCACAAAAGTGTGTTACTTATTACAGTGGATATTGATGCAGAAAATCATATTTTTCCACTTGCTTTTATAATTGTTCATTTAAAGAGTAGTGACAATTGGTATTAGTTCATAAACATGATTTAAGGTGATTTTGTACACAATAGACAATTGTGTGTCATCTCCGATCAACATGAAGGGATAATCCTTACACAATGTAGCGCATAAGAAATAATATGTGGAGATACAATAGAAATAATAATGTAGTTAAACACACTCTAGTTCTATCCTTACACAATGTAATATTTGTTTATTATAAAGTAATTAATTTAAATAGTTTTCGATTCTTTAAAAAATTGACAATATTTAATACTTACCTCCTCCTACATTTTTAATTATTTATTCCTTTTTTATGATGTCATACAATATAATATACTAACTCAAATCAATTGTTGAAAATTATTTGAATTTCTTAAACTAACCTTTTACATTTAAATTGAATTAATTGTTAATTTTGAAAATATAAAGCAAATTAAATGTTAATGGATATTACTTTTTTAAATGTTTATCTACTTTAATTTAGACCATACCAATGTTTCCTTTTTTCCTATTTAGTTGAGGACATATTTGAGAATCTACATCTATTATACTATGCTCGTTAAAAATTTAAAGTGCAAGGGATTAAGTATTCAGACAAAGGGAGCATAAAACAATGTAATCATGGACCACTAACACCACGCCCCCCCCCCAAACGAAAAAAAAAGAGTTGACTTTGTATGATGATTCTTAGATTCCTTTTTCTCGTCCAAATGCAAGGCCGGTAGTGAACTTAGGGTCCTTTATTCTTACCGTCCCTTTAGATTATATTAGAAAAACAGGTTCATTGTTTACATAATAGTTATCTAAATTAAAAACACAATAGATTTTTATTTATATTAAGTAATATTAATAAAAACCACACAAAAATAATACTCTTATTGGGATTCCTTTTTCTTAATTAGAAAAAAAAACTATGAAGGGAGTGTTATAAAGTAATCAAACCATGTATCTAGACATTAGGTATGTGAAATTTAATATCCATATTCAAACTATATCCCTACTTATACCACTACAGGAATATGGGTGAACACTGACGATTTATATCATCGATACTAAGAGCATAGTCGTTGATAATAAATATTACTGACAATCATTCATCGGTATTAAATCGTCAATAATAAACTTATTACCAACAATAATTTTATCTTTGATATTACACCTTAATATGGATGATTTGTTCGTCAGAGTAGGACATAATGACAACGATTAAGTATTACCAAGAAAAAAACAACCCCTTATCACTGACAATATGAAATTTAAATTTAAAAAAATTGAATTTGAAAACCCTTGATATTGACGATTATTCTTCCTTAATATCGATGATTTATTGTCAATATTAAAGCTTAATACCGACGATAACAAATGATTTTTCTCCCTTATTACCGACGATATATTGTTGGTATTAAGCCTTAATACCAACAAAAAATATAGTCATATTTTTGAAAAAAAATAGCATGTTAATATATATATATATATATATAATCAGAAACATACAAGGTAAACTAATATACTTTTTAAAACCTAAAAACTACCTCAAACCAGCCAACTTTCTTATCTTCCGAATTTCCTTTATTCTTCTTTTCTTTCGTAAGTGTCAACTTCGTTATCCATTTATCTTTCCCTTCGCCTCAATCCCCTTCTATTATTTTGCTATTCTCTTTAATCTATTTATCTTCTTTCATTCTTCTACTATTCTCTTCAATTTCTTATATATTTTTTTTTGAAAATTGCAGATCTAGAGCTTTCAACTCTTGGTAATTGAAGGTATTTTTTTTATTTTTTTTGAATTTTTCTAGAGTGTTTATTATCTATAATGCATGCATATATTTTTTTCCTTAAATTTTTGTGATATGTCAACTTAGATTTTGTTTATTTGTTGGATGATTTTACTAATATTCAAGATTATGATATACAGGGACTCATTTATGGATATTTGAAGTATTTATAGTTTAATATTATGCATATTTTGCCATAATGACATATAACGACCAATTTAGTTTAATTTTTTAAATTATAGACAAATAGTGCATGTGTTTAATTTTAGTGCTAGCTAGTTAGTATTAGTGTATCTACTTAATATTTCAATATTGTTATATTTGTTACTTCAATTTCATGAATGTTGTATATATTTTGTGACATTACATGATGACATGTAACTAGGGTTTTACTTGAAATACATTTGATATGATAAGAGAAATTTAAAATTTAAGGGTTCTATTCTATATATAATAATATTGAAGGAAGTCCACTACATTTAGTAAACTAATGAACATGGTGTCTCTATGAATAATTTGTTGTAATATCCCAAAATTTTAATAAACCTAATCATGTACTATTAATATCTTAATCCGATTCTAATTTTGATAAAATGTTATTATAGCCTTATCCAAATTTTTTAATTCCAAAATCTTAACCCAATCCGAATTGTTAACTCCGGATAAATTATTTTTTATAATCTGTCCTTAAATTCGGTAAACTTATATCACTAATCCTACCTATCTTAGCTAATCAAAATTTATCTAAAACTAACCTTAAACCTTTTTCCCTTTTTTCTTTTCTTTCTCCTTTTTCCTTCATCCTTTCTCCTGCCTCCTTCCTGTTGTAAGACTTGACTTGATTTTCTTCTTACCACTTGCAACACACAACCAATACTCTCATGATGCTGCCATCGTCACCATCTCATGGTGCTGCTATCATGTTCCCGCATCCATCACCATCCGCTGCAACCATCATCAACATCCTCATGCTAATGCATAATCTCTACCATTTTTCACCCAACACTCCACCATCCTCTCCCATCTCTTCCGTTAAACTTTTGCTCTACCTCCCCTGCTGCTATTATCGTCCATCATCATCTGCCGTCATTACCCTCTACCTCTCCCTACACCACCAATTCGCACGCCACCACACACACACGCACACACGCACGCGCGCGCGCACACATACACACACATATTGTAATACCCCGTATTTTTAAAATCCAGATTTATTAAGTTTAATGATTTTATTAGCGTAATTTGATGTAAACAATTAATTATTTTAATTTCGATTCGTTTTACGGATTTATTGATGATTTCAAATTCATAATTGAATATAATTAATCATTGTCGTTGCGAACCATTCTAGACAAATTCGTTCACGACAATGCTTTTATTATATTCTTATGATTTCGATCTTCGGTTAAAAATATATATTCCCGTTCTTTCTCATATTTTGGTTTTTAATATTTTTAATTTGTTTTCAATTATAACTTCGTCATGTGATTACGACTTTGTTTTGAAGTTATATTTCGTTAACGAAATATATTACTTAAATTATAGAATTTCTATTTAAATAGTTAAATTATTTTAATAATTTTATCCGTAGAAAATATTTTCGACTTTAAATTTATTCATTTTCGGAAATTATTAATATTTTCGGGAACTTTAAATTAAAAATATTTTCGAAGTTTATTTATGAATTTATTTTTGGAATTAAATTTTCTTTCGTTTTATGCTTTTTGGGTTTGCGGAAAACCGATTTCGGAAATTATTGAAATTAATCTCGATTTATTAGAATTTGACTTAAATATTTTATTATATGCTTTTAAATAATTTTTCGAGGCTTATTAATATATTTTCGTAAATAATATAAATTCTTATGTTCGTTGGTAAATTCTTCCGAAAATGTTTCCGAAATTCTTTATATAGCTTTTTATTAATTTTAAGTCTTCGGATCCGTTCGAAATAAATTTTCATTAAATAAATTTTAGATAAAATCTTCCAATAATATTTTTATATTTTTGGTATTTTATTTTATGTGTATTTGTAAAAAAAAAAAAAAAAAAAAAAAAAAAAACCCGCGGGTCTAGCCCGCCGGTACCCTTCCCCAGCCCTCCTCCTTTTTCTTCTCCTATTCTCTTCTCTGCTTCCCGACCCCCTGTTCCCGCAACCCTAACCTTAGCTGACCTCCCTCACCTCTCTCCTCCTCCCTGCTCCCTCGCCAGCCGCCGCCGACCAACCAACTGCCACGGGCGACACGACCGCCGACACTACAGCAAGCTACAGCCGTAACACCAGCCAGCTCGACCATAGCAGCCGCGGGAGCAGCAGCAGCAGCGACGAGCGGCAACCCAGGCTACGCCGCCACCGTCCGGTCACCGGCGAGCAGTCCTTGGCCTTCGACGAAGCTTCCCCGGCCCTCATTTGCCCCGATTTGTCGGTTTTTTGTTTGGTATAATTTTCGAAAAACCCTAACCCTTATTTTGGTTAATTGGGTATGAATTAGCTTATAAAAAGCTAAATTGATTGTTTGTTTATGTATGTATATGCTGTAAGATTGATTTGGATAGGTTAATTGTATGGTTATGTTGAGATTTTGGAAAAATTGGATTTTTAGCCGGGTTATGCCCAAATTTTTCGGATCCGCTTGTTTTTGCGATTTCGGACAAATTGATTATACAATATGTTTTAAAATGTATCCAATTTCATTTTGGAATCGTCAATTTGAGAAATTTATGCAGGTTTTATTGGAATTTGATTCCTAGGTCAAATTTTGGGTGTAATGAAATTGGGTCGTATAATTGAGCCGTTCCGCTCAATTGATTTTATAATATTGTTTAAAATGTATTTAAATTTTTATTGGAAGTGTTGATTTGGGAAAATTATGCGTAATTGATCGGAATTGGATTTTTAGGTTAAAACTCCCGCGGATTTAAATTGGATTGTGTAATCGAGTTATTTTATTTAATTGACTATATAAATTACATTAAAATATGTTTAATTACATTTCCGAACCTTCAATTGATATGTTTTGGCAAGAATTAATCGAATTTGCGTTCCGGGCTCAAAAACCCTAATTGGGCTAAATTGTGTATTTCTTTTACTAGTTTTGAGCAATTGATTATTTGATATGTTATAAAATGTGTTTAATTGCATTTCTAAACATTCAATTTGATTAAATTTATAGAATTTTAACGAGTTGTATTTTCGGGCCTAAAACCCTAAATTTCAAGTTGTATTGTTGTTTTTCTAAAATTGAATGTATAGAAATAGTTGAAATGGTATTAATTGCTTTCTAATACCTTTAATTTGAATTAATTAAATGGAATTACTTGAGTTTGTGTTATGGGCTTTGAAGCCCTAATTTTCGGGGATGATTTTATAAAATTGATTTTGCTAGGTGTATTTTATCTAATCGAATTCTATCTTTGGGTTTTAAATCATTTAAATTCTGTTTTAACCTAATCGGGTTGGATTTGGTTCTATGTAAATGGTTAGATTACCTATTTAGTTGTAAAACCTAATAAATAAGTTATTTTTGATAAATTAACTTATGATCGATTTTTTCCTTCTCGGGCTTTCCAAATTAAGTTGAAATGCCCCGAGTGATATTTATATTAATCCGTTTTGATTTAGTTTTAACCTTAAATCTTAATAAAGCTATGCTTTTAAGTTCTAAGTTTTAGACACGTTTTCTAAGAGAGATCATTTGTGTGTATTTAATTAGAATATATGAATTATTGATTGATAGAATAGTTTCTAATTTAGTTTTCGATTTCTATCGGGTCTAGGAAAGCTTTCTCGTGGACCCACGAACTAGGGATCTCTCTCCCTCTTATTTCGCTTAGCTAGCTTCGGACCCAGGTAAGTCCCTACTTACCTCTACTTATGAGTGTTTAGTAAGGACGAAGCTATGGCCTTGTGCTATGTGTGATGTAATGTGTGGGTGAATGATGAACATGCCATGTTGATGTGTATTATGCATGCGTTATGAATAACCTGTTTTGTGTAGCGCAGCGTGGATCATGAGGTATGTCGTGTGTGCCTTGTACTATACGTGTATGACATGTTCCATGTTTGATGTCGATGTTGATAATGTGACTTGTTATGGCCCTCTAGGACATGCATGCTAGGGTTTAGGGTAGCATGAAATGATAATTAAAAGAACAATGGGGAAATGGAATTTTGGAGAGTTTGCATGGGGAACTAGACCTTGCATGGGCGTGGTCCCTACGTGGGAAAAGTTGACTTGGGTTGTAAGCAAGAGCTTGGGAGAGTCTTGGAGTATGGGTTTGAGAGTGAGAGTCCACTTGTATGAAGGATGAGTATGGGCTTCTAAAAGAGGGAAGAGGTTTTGGGGCAAAGAGGGGAGGTTACTTGGGGAGGAAGTAAAGTGCTAGGGTTTGGCGTGGTCAACTAGGGTTTGGCGGTCACCTACGGAGTTGGGGAAATAAAGGGATATAGTTTGGAAATTTCTGAGTAGAAACGGGATACGAGACAAGGAATAAGGTAAAGTTAGGATGAGTAAGGAAGAGTTGGGCCACGTAGGCCCAAAGTAGGGTTTTCCAAGGAGGAGCTCTAGAGGGGTGAGGACACGCAGGACCGATACCGTGGTGTTAGGGTGATACCCACATTCTCGGGAAGAGTGTGCCTTTACTACGTTTCCTTATGTATAAGAGTAAAAGGGAATGGATGTCGGGGTGTGATAAGGGGCGCAGGAGTCTCAAGATATGGGACGGCCCCCTAGGGAGGAAAGAAGTAGAGGGTAGTTGATATGCATGTCAAGGGTGGAGCCCTATTTAATAATACATGAATAAGACATTAACTACTTAAAGAGTAAGATTGTTGAGCCGGGCCTAGACCGATCCACCGGCATAATAGTGGCCAGGTGTCGGGGTGCCCTGGAGACCGATCCACCGGCGTATAATAGTGGTTAGGTGCGTTCTGCCCTATACGTGACCGATTCACCGGCTATAATAGTGGGGGATCCCGAGCTCAACAAACCAAACAGTATGTTGTAATTAAATCACGGGGAAAGATACTATATACTTACAGTGGAACACCATGAGAGTCGGGGCCAGACCGATCCACCGGCATAATAGTGGCTAGGAGCGTTGTGCCCTGGAGACCGATCCACCGGCGTATAATAGTGGTTAGGTGCGTTCTGCCCTATAAGTGACCGATCAACCGGCTATAATAGTGGGGTTCCCGTACTCGCATGGATTAACAAAGATTATGGTGTGAAATGACTTACAAACAAATCATGGAAATATATGTTATAATCACAGTGAAACACCGTGAGAGTCGGGGCCAGACCGATCCACCGCATAATAGTGGCCAGGAGCGTTCTGCCCTGGAGACCGATCCACCGGCATATAATAGTGGTTAGGTGCGTTCTGCCCTATAAGTGACCGATCCACCGGCTATAATAGTGGGGTTCCCGCACTCTCATGGATTCATAACGATTATGACGTGAATCTACTATATTTACCAGAGATCTAAAGAATGAGTCTACCCGGACCATAGCCGACTTTTATTATCTATATTACTCCATGCTGCTTATGTGCATAATGAGTTACTTTACATTTTGGTCATAACACCCTTATATGTTTCAATACAATGTTACACATGTTTCATATGTTACTATATGGGTTGGTAGGACTTGTGATGTGGGTTTTGAGTATGCGTAATAATGTATCAACGTATTGTATTATGATTTAATACGCACTTGATGTATAGTTACGTCTCTCCCATAAAATAGGGTAGTGGAACTTACTCAGTATTGGACCCGTACTGATACTACACTGGTTGAATGGGTCCTGTGATGATCCACCGATGGTGGGGAGCAAACCTCTTGTGCAGGTTAAGATCGGTTACTGTTTTGGGGTGGAAGGCTTGACTTGAGTGAGTAGGCGATCCGGATAATTATCCTTCGGGATTTGTTTGTTTAATTGTATTCTCCTTTGGAAGTTGCAAGTATTGTACTTACATTTTCAAGGATTTTGTAATTGACTTTTAATTTCTCGTAACGCTGTTATGCTTTAAAATTCAGATTTAATTGTTTGACAGGTTTTAGCTTTGCATCTAACCTGAGATAGATGGTTGACATTTATCTTGTGTTATATGTGGCGGTAACATTTTCCAAATTCGCTCCTAGCTTCCGCTTTAACCTTTCAAAAAAAATTTTTCAGGAGTGAAATTTGGGGGTGTTCCACATATATACTACTCTCATCTCTTTCTTTCTCCCTCATTTATTGTCTCTTTGTTGCCCATATTTTCTATCGATAACTTCCAGAGCCCCTCCTTTTTTTTACTTCTTTCTTTCTTTCTTTCTTCTTTGTGAGTGTTGTTGCCCTATTTTTTGACCCCTGAACCACCACCTCCATCGCTGTGCACCACCACAACCACCAAGCGCGGCCTTGAGCTTGGTGGATCAACCACACAAACTGCCACCATTTTCTCCTCTTCTTTCCTTGTGTCCGTCACATTTTTGTGAGGTGCATGGCTCACACATGGCCTCTCGCATGACTGTGCACCTCTATTTTCCCTAATCGCATGCTTGTGTGGACTAGCATGATTTTTCCATGCACCCTCGCATTTAAATGATACCAGGGTTTGTTTTATTTCTCAATATATTATGCATAATTCTGCACACACCACACACATAGAATTTTCAAAACAACAACTCGAATCCTTCATGCAAGAACATCTAAGATCTTGATAAGAACCATGCAAGATTGTCTTGACTACATGCAAGGACACTCAAAACATGAAAATCCTTCAAAGAAATCAAAAAAACTGCATCAAGATTTGAATAACTCAAGCAAGAAGATCAATAATCTTACAATAACTCTGAAGCTAGCATAAGTTGATGTCAACTTCTGCAATGAACTTTGCTCTTGAGTTGCACCACATATAGTCAAGCTTTTATACCAATTTTGATGTGGAAGATCATCATCAAACAATCTTCGGCATTTCCAACAACTTTTTCTATAAGCCTCAAGTATAGCAAAGTCACCAAAATCTCAAATGATATAGAAATTGATAAGGGTTATCGAATAACACTTGGAAGGTGGCAAGATCTAATCCTAAGATCTTAAGCCTTCTAAAGAGATTCTATTTCTAAATATAATACTAACTACTACTCTTCAAAGCTCTCAATTGAATAAGGAGAAGAGAAGAAGAAGGAACACACATGGCTAATGTTGCTCTCTTTTTCGAGTGTTGCAAATGCCTTCCATTATAATTCAACATCTTCCAAGATCAAAGTGTACAAGCCTTATATATACATGCACCATGCAAGTGTAACACCCCCAAATTTCACTCCTGAAATTTTTTTTTTGAAAGAATAAAGCAAAAGTTAAGAAAGAATTTGGGAAATGTTACCGCCGCATCTAACACAAGATAAATGTCAACCATCTATCTCATGTTAGATGCAAGGCTAAAACCTGTCAAACAATTAAATCTGAATTTTAAAAGCTTATCAGAGTACGAGAAATTAAAAGTTAATTACAAAGCCCTTGGAAATTTAAATACAACACTTGTAACTTCCAAAGACGAATACAGTTGAACAAAACAAATCCCGAAGGATTAATATCCGGATTGCCTACTCATTCAAGTCAGGCCTTCCACCCCAAAACAGTATCCGATCTTAAACCTGCACAAGAGGTCTGCTCCCCACCATCGGTGGATCATCACAGGACCCATTCAACCAAGGTAGTATCAGTACGGGTCCAATACTGAGTAAATCCCACTACCCTATCTTATGGAAGAGACGTAAACTATAACATCAAGTGCATATCAAATCATGGTACATTACGTTGATACAATATTATGCATACTCAAAACCCACATCATAAGTCCTACCATACACATATAATAACATGCGAAACATATATAACATTTTATGCCAATAAGAGATTCAGATAACCCAACCGAGCATTTTTGGACAACGCTAAACCAAACCAATCGGGCATTTAGCCCCACGGACATTACTTAGGGACATGTCCAGCCCCAGTCGAGTAGACTCATTCTTTAGATCTCTGGTAAATATAGTCGATTCACATCATAGTCTTTATCAATTCATGTGAGTGCGGGAACCCCACTATTATAGCCGGTGGACCGGTCATGCAGGGCAAAACCTGCCTGACCACTATTATAGCCAGTGGACCGGTCATGCAGGGCAAAACGTGCTTGGCCACTATTATAGCCGGTGGATCGGTCATGCGGGGCAAAACACTCCTAGCCACTATTATTCGCCGGTGGACCGGTCTGGCCCCGACTCACATGATGTTTCACTGTAATTACTTTGTGTCTTTCCCATGTCTTATCGTTATTACGTTCGGTTTGTTCAGCACGAAATCCCCCACTATTATAGTCGGTGGACCGGTCATGTAGGGTACTGTAATACCCCGTATTTTTAAAACCTAATTTTATTAAGCCCAATGATTTTATTAGCGTAATTTGATGTAAATATTTAATTATTTTAATTTCGATTCGTTTTATGGATTTATCGACGATTTCGAATTCATATTTGAATTTAATTAATCGTTGCCGTTGCGAACCATTCTGGACAAATTCGTTCACGACCATGATTTTATTATATTCTTATGATTTCGATTTTCGGTTAAAAATATGTATTTTCTTTCTTTCTCGTGTTTTGATTTTTAATATTTTAGATGCGTTTTCGATTATAACTTCGTCGTGTGATTACGACTTTATTTTGGAGTTATATTTCGTTAACGAAATATATTATTTAAATTATAAAATTTCAGTTTAAATAGTTAAAGTTATTTTAATAATTTTATCCGTAGAAAATATTTCCGACTTTAAATTTATTCCTTTTCGGAAATCATTAATATCTTTGGGAAGTTTTAAATTAAAAAGATTTTCGGAGTTTATTTGTGAATTTCTTTCCGAAATTAATTTTCTTCCGTTTTACGATTTTTGGTTTACGGAAAATCGATTTCGGAAATTATTTAAATTAGTCTCAGTTTATTAGAAATTAATTTAAATATTTACTTTTATGCTTTTAAATAATTTTTCGAGGTCTTATAATATATTTCCGTAAATAATATAAATTTTTATGTTCGTTGGTAAATTTTTCAGAAAAGGTTTCCGAAATTCTTTATATAGTCTTTTTATTTATTTTGAGCTTTCGGAACCTTACGAAATAATTTTCGTTAAATAAATATTAGGTAAAATTCTTCCAATAACAATTTTAAATATTTAGTATTTATTTTGTAGTTGTATTTGTAAAAAAAAAAAAAAGGGAGCCTTACCCGGACCGGTCGACCCCCCCTCTTCTTTCCCTTTCTCTTCTCTTCTCCCATTCTCTCCTTCCCGACCTGCTCTCTGTTCTCTGCTCTCTGCGCCATAAACCCCAGCCCCGACCTCCTTCTCCCCAGCTCCTCGCCAACCACCGCCGGCCACAACGAGCGACGCGACCGACCGACCACCGCAGCTGGCGACGCCGCGCAGCAGCAGCGCAGCAACCCACCGAACTAGGAGCAGCAGCAACGGCCGAACGCTGCAGCAGCGACGAGCAGCAATGCAGGTTGCGCCGCCATCGCCCGATCACCGGCGAGCGTCACTGACCACCGGTGAGCCACCTCCGGCCTCCGACGAAGCTTCCCCAGCCCTCCGTGCTCCGATTTTTACTGATTTCGTTGGGTATAAATTTCCGAAAACCCTAATATTGAATTTGATTAATTGAATGTGATTTAGATTATGAAAAGCTAAATTGATTGTTTTATTATGTATATATGTGCTGTAAGATTGATTTGGATATGTCAATTGTATGGTTTGTGTTGAGAATTTGGAAAATTGAATTTTAGGCCGGGTTATGCCCAAATTTTTCGGATCCGTCCAATTTGGCGATTTTAGATAAATTGATTATACAATACGTTTTAAAATGTATCTAATTTCATGTTGGAACCGCCAATTTGAGAAATTTATGCGGAATCAATCGGAATTTGATTTCTAGGTCAAAATTCGTGTGTATTGAAATTGGGTTGCGTGATTGAGTCGTTCCGCTCAATTGATTTTACAATATCGTTTGAAATGTATTAAATTTCATATCGGAAGTGTTGATTTGGGAAAATGGTACGTAATTAATCGGAATTGGTTTTTTAGGTCAAATTTCTTGCGGAACTAAATTGGATTGTGTAATCGGGCCGTTTTATTCAATTGACTATAAAATTTATATTAGAATATATTTAATTTCATTTCCGAACCATCAATTTATATATTTTAGCAAGAATTTATCGGATTTGCGTTCCGGGCTCAAAAACCCTAATTGTGCTAAATTGGGTATTTCTTTTAGCGGTTTTGATCAATTGATTATTTGATATGTTATAAAATGTGTTTAATTGCATTTCTAAACATTCAATTTAATTAAATTAATAGAATTCAACCGAATCGCATTTTCGGGCCTAAAACCCTAGATTTCAAGTGAGATTATGAAATTGGTTATTTGTATAATTGTTTTTCTAAAATTAAATTTGTAGAAATAGTTGAAATGATCCTAATTGCTTTCTAATACCTTTAATTGGAATTAATTGATTTGAATTACCTGAGTTTTGTCGTTGGCCTTAAAACCCTAATTTTGAAAATGGATCGTCCTGAATTGGTTAATCGGGATATTGTTTTGTTGAAATTGATTATCCAGATTTATCTAAAATTAGTTTAATTGTGTTTTAAAACTACCAATTTGAGATAATAAAAGTGATTTGGTCGATTTGTAGTTTAGGCATTAAAAACCCTAATCTTCGGGGATTGTTTTATAAAATCGATTGTGCTGTGTGTCTTTTATCAAATCGATTTCTGTCTTTCGGTTTTAAATCATTTGATTTATATTTTAATCTTAAATCTTAATAGAGCTATGCTCTTGAGTCCTAAGTTCTGGACGCGTTTTCCAATAAAGATCGTTTGTGTTTATTTATATAGAATATGTGAATTATTAATTGATAAGATAGTTTCTAACCTAGTTCCGATTTCTATCGGCGATCTAGGAAAACTTTCTCGTGGATTGTCGAGCTTTCGATAGCTCTCCCTCCTTCTCAATTTGCTTAGCTAGCTTCGGATTGAGGTAAGTCATTACTTACCTTTACTTATGGCTGAATTTGGATGTATGTCTACTTGAAGTGAAAGGTGATAAGTATGTCTATCGATTAATTAATTATGTCAAGTGGGTGTTGTGTTTTGTGTGGTAATTTCATGTATGTACAAGTTTATAGCCTTAATGCAAATGTGTGTTAATATGACATTTGGATATGGTATGTATTTGATTATTTGAATGGTTAAATATTGATTGAAATTATATGATACCCTATGCTGTATTCTTATGCCATGGAATTATTTATGTGGGCCTAGTTTACGGTCGGCTAAAATCATTGAATAAGATATTAATCATTTAAAGTGGAAGATCACGTGAGTTGGGCCGAGGTGTAGGGTCCGTTCCACCGGATGATAATAGTGGCTCGGGTGTGTTGTCCCCGAGAGGTGCTTCAAGCCGTTCCACCGGTTCAGAATAGTGGCTCAGGAGCGTTTTTCCCTGAGAGGTGTAGAGTCCGTTCCACCGGATGATAATAGTGGCTCAGGTGACTTGTCCCTGAGAGGTGCTTCAGTCCGTTCCACCGGATTAAGAATAGTGGGGCCCTATACTCATCGTGAATAAGAATATGATATGAATTAAGTAATGAATAAGACACTAATTATTTAAAGTGGAAGATTACGTGAGTCAGAACCAGGTGTAGGATCCGTTCCACCGGATGATAATAGTGGCTCGGGTGTGTTGTCCCCGAGAGGTGCTTCAAGTCGTTCCACCGGTTCAGAATAGTGGTTCAGGAGCGTTTTGCCCTGAGAGGTGTAGGATCCGTTCCACCGGATGATAATAGTGGCTCGGGTGTGTTGTCCCCGAGAGGTGCTTCAGATCGTTCCACCGATTTAAGAATAGTGGGGTCCCTGAACTCATCGTAAATAATAAAATCGAATGTAATAATGATTATCATTGGATTGTTAGATCGGTGTTACTTAGCATGCTATCGTGATTTCTTGTACGCTTGTATCTTATGTGTTTTATGTTTATTTCCATGAGTTTGGTAGTATTGATTTACTCAGTACCGGACCCGTACTGATGCTACCTTGATTGAATGGGTCCTGTGATGATCCACTGATGGTGGGGAGCAGATCTCTTGTGCAGGTTTCAGTTCGAATATTATATTTGGGTGGAAGACTTGACTTGAGAGAGTAGGCAATCCGGAATTTGATCTATCGGGATTGGTCTTGTTTAACTGTATTTATGTCTGGAAATTTCAAGTATTGTATTTAAAATTCAAGGGTATTGTAATTTAACTTTCAATTTCTCGTACTCTGATAAGCTTTTAAAATTCGGATTTATTTTACAGGTTCCGCTGATTGATTCAGCGATGAATTTATTTAGTTAATTGATTCACTTGCCATCTGCCTGTGGATATCTCCTTGTGGGAGTTTATCCTTACGGCATTGATGTTTGAAGTTTTATTTGACAGGTTTTAGCCTTGCATCTAGCATAAGATAGATGGTGGACATTTATCTTGTGTTAGATGTGGCGGTAACATTCCCCAAATTATCTCCTAGCTTCCGCTTTATCCTTTCAGAAATTTTTTTTTCAGGAGTGAATTTTGGGGGTGTTACAGGTACCCCGGCCCTAGCCACTATTATAGCCGGTGGACCGATTATGTAGGGCACCCCGGCCCTAGCCACTATTATTCGCCGGTGGACCGGTCTGGGTCCGGCTCAACATCTTCCTCTTTAAGTGATTAGTGTCTTAACATATCTTATTTGAAAGTATCTACCCTTGACATGCATGGCTAACTATATCCACACTTATCCTCGCAGGAGGGCCAGTCCCATATCTTGGGACTCTTGCTCCCCTTATCACACCTCGGCATCCATTCCCTTTTACACTTACACATAATGAAAACCAACTCCTAATGGTGTGGGTTAAGGCCCAACACCTCGTGAAATCAAACTCCACCCGCTATTAGCCTCTAAGGTTTCCCTTGAAACTCTAATTAAACCTATGACCCAACTTCCTCTTACTTCACTACTATTAATTCATTTATCGTCATACACATCATCTCATTTAGGTTCAATCCCAAATCATATCACTTTACTCATTGATTTTGAAGGTGATCAAAAAACCCTAGTTAGCCACTCCAAACCCTAGCACATTTCTTCCCCCACAAGTAATCTCTCTACTTTTCACCTAACATTACTTACTTCCCATGGCACCCATACTCATCATTCGTATATTAAATTTCCACTCTTAACCCATCACTCTACTCTTCCTTAATTGTTCTTACTTCCACATTCTCCCCCATTTTATCCTTTCACCACACATCATATTATCAATATCCTAACATGCATGTCCTAGAGGGTCACGTCATAAAATATCACAAACACAATATAATAATCATTACACACATGTCGTAAGGAATACATATAGCATACCTTGGCTCCAAGCTGCCCTACAAGTAATTAGTCATTTAAAACATAAGGTACACCACATGGCATAACACATGGTACACAAGGCACATAACACACACGCATAGTTGTTCTTAGTCATATTCTTACGAAACACCCATAAGTGGAGGTAAGTAGAAACTTACCTCAATCCGAAGCTAGCTAAGCGAGATAAGAGGGAGAGAGAGATCACTAGCTCGAGGATCCACAATAAAGCCTTCCTAGATCGCCGATAGAAATCGGAACTAGGTTAGAAACTATCTTATCAATTAATAATTCACATATTCTAATTAAATAAATACAAACGAACACAAACGATCTTTCTTAGAAAACGTGTCCAAAACTTAGGACTCAAAAGCATAGCTCTATCAAGATTTAAGCTTAAATATAAATCAAAATGGATTAATACAAATACCACTTGGAACATTTCAAATTAATTTGGAAAGACCAAGAAAGAATAATCAATCATAAGTTAATTTATCGAAAATAACTTATTTATTAGGTTTTACAACTAAATAGGTAATCCAACCATTTACATAGAACCAAATCCAAACCGATTAAATTAAAACATAATTTAAATGATTTAAAACCCAAAGATAGAAATCGATTAAATAAAAGATGCATAGCAAAAATCAATTTATAAAACAATCCCCGAAGATTAGGATTTTTAATCCCTAAACTATGAATCGACCAAAACACTTTGATTACTTCAAATTGATAGTTTTAAAACACAATTAAACTAATTTTAGATAAATCTATATAACTAATTTCAACAAAACAATCTTCCTAGTAGCCAATTTTAAGACGATCCGTTTTCAATATTAGGGTTTTAAAGCCCACGACACAAACTCAGGTAATTCAAATCAATTAATTCCAATTAAAGGTATTAGAATACAATTAGGATCATTTCAACTACTTCTATAAATTTAATTTTAGAAAAACAACTATACAAATAACCAATTTTATAATCTCACTTGAAATCTAGGGTTTTAGGCCCGAAAATGCAATTCGGTTGAATTCTATTAATTTAATCAAATTAAATGTTTAGAAATGCAATTAAACACATTTTATAACATATCAAATAATCAATTGATCAAAACCAATAAAAGAAATACTCAATTTAGCACAATTAGGGTTTTTGAGCCCGGAACGCAAATCCGATCAATTCTTACTAAAATATATAAAGTGGCGGTTCGGAAATGTAATTAAACATATTCTAATGTAGTTTATATAGTCAATTAAATAAAATAACCCAATTACACAATCCAATTTAAACCCGTGGGAGTTTTGACCTAAAAATCCAATTCCGATCAATTACGCACAATTTTCCCAAATCAACACTTCCAATATAAAATTAAATACATTTTAAACGATATTATAAAATCAATTGAGTGGGACGGCTCAATTATACGACCCAATTTCACTACACCCAAAATTTGACCTAGGAATCAAATTTCGATAAAACCTGCATAAATTTCTCAAATTGACGGTTCCAACGTGAAATTAGATACATTTTAAAACATATTGTATAATCAATTTACCCGAAATCGCCAAATCGGACGAATCCAAAAAATTTGGGCATAACCCGGCCAAAAATCCAAATTTTCCTAAATCTAAATATAACCATACAATTAACCCATCCAAATCATTCTTATAGCACATATATACATAATCAAACAACTAATTTAACTTATCACAAGCTAAATCATACTCAATTAATCAAATATATATTAGGGTTTTTCAGAAAATTATACCACACAAAAACTGACAAATCGGGACAAAGGAAGGCCGGGGGAGCTTCGTCGGGGAACAGGGACAGTTTGCCGGTGGTCAGCAGGTGTCGATGGTGACCGGTGGCTGCGGCATGACCTGCGCGTTGCTGCTGCTGCTGGTTTGGCTGCTGCTGCTACTGCTGCTTCTTCGGCCGCTGCTGCCGGCTGTTGCACAACGTTGCCGGCGGTGGTCGATCGTGGTCGGCGAAGGAGGAGGGAGGGGCTGGGGAGAAGGAGAGAGGCGAGGGAGGTCGGCTAAGGGTTAGGGTTGCGGGACAGGGACAGGGAGTCGGGGAAAAGGGAAAGATAAGGGAAAAGGAAAAGAAGAGGGGGGTGTCGGGGGTCCCGACGGGTTTGGGTTTTTTTTTAAATATACAAATACGCATAAAATAAAATACTAAAAGTTTAAAAATTATTATTGAAATAATTTATCTAAAATTTATTAAACGAAAATTATTTCGTAAGTTTCTAAAAGCTTAAAATAAATAAAAGAACTATATACAGAATTTTGGAAACATTTTTTTTTGAAGAATTTAACAACGAACGCAAACATTTATATTATCTACGAAAGTATATTATAAGACCTCGAAAAATTGTTTAAAAGTATATAATAAAATATTTAAGTCAAATTCCAATAAACCGAGACCAATTTAAAAAATTTTTGAAATTGATTTTTCGTAAACTGAAAAACGTAAAACAGGAGAAAATTAATTCTGGAAAGAAATTCATAAATAATTTCCTAAAAGCCTTTTTAATTTAAAACTTTCAGAAAATATTAACGATTTCCAAAAACGAATAAATTTAAAGTCGGAAATATTTTCTATGAATAAAATTATTAAAATAAATTTAACTACTTAAACAGAATTTCCATAATTTGAATAATATATTTCGTTAACGAAATATAACTCCAACATAAAGTCAAAATTACACGAAAAAGTTATAATAAAAAATAAATCTAAAATATTAAAAATAAAAATACGAGAAAGAACGGGAATACATATTTTTAACTAAAAATCGAATTCAAAAGAATATAATAAAATCATTGTCGTGAACGAATTTATCTAGAATGGTTTGCAACGACAACGATTAATTAAATTCAAATATGAATTCGAATCGTTGATAAATCCATAAAACAAATGGAAATTAAAATAATTAATCGTTCACATTAAATTACGCTAACAAAATCATTAAGCTTAATAAATCTGGATTTTAAAAATACATGGTATTACAGCAAGCCCTTTTCATTAACAAGCCCATTTATTCGGACCTTATTAATGAAATTAACCTCCTAATGCATGGTCTAAGCATATATTAAAGAGTTACAATGATAATTTACAAGTATTACAAAGTATACAACAAAATAACAAAGCTACACAAACTTTAATAATATAATACATAGATTTAACATACGTGATCCAACTTTATATTTTGTAGCCTTATTCTTCCTTGCACTTTGTAATCCTTGTAATACCTTTGTCATTGTCTTGTACATCAAAGATTTTCAATAGCATGAACTTCTTGTAAACATATACAATACATGCAATAATCACTTAGCAACACATTAGAAGCATAAGAATTTTCTGGCACTATGGGTTCCATCTCCAAGCATACTAATTCTTCTTATTCTTCATCATTTGAAGAATAAGATTGAAAGTAATCAAGAGATGCTCCTACATCGGTAAGATCTTAAATTTGTGAGACTGGTGGTAGAATTAGCAAAGATAGATTTCAAATCTAAGGAGAAACTAAAGAAAATTACAAATTTGATGAGATTTTAGTTGGAATGATGAAGATATGAAGGTCAGTAGAGGGAGAAACGCGCGCGCGCGTGTGTGAGGGATAGAGAGAGAAGTGAAATGGAGGTTATAGTGCCACCATAGGGGAAGAAAGGGTATATGTTTCCCAATATAAACATGACATAAAGGGTGGCGTGCTCGCTTTAAGCAAAATACAATTTTTTTTTTGCTTTGTCTAATGGAAATTACCATTTTGGTGATTATTATAATGAATGAGCTATTTTTGTGTTTTAAAAACTTTTTTGGGTTATTTTGGTAATAGGTTTGGTAATAATGTTTTAATGTATTTTTTTATCAATAATTAAGTAATAAAAAATCTAAAAAAATACAAAATAAAATAATAATTGAAACTAAAAGTACAATAAATTTATTATTGGTATTATTTGTATCATCATCGTTATCATAATTATTATTAGTATAATAAATTAATATGTTTGTATGACATACTTTTATTTTATTTTGTATTGTTATTCATGATTATTATTTTATTATTTAGTTATCAATAAAAAAATAAAATCAATGCAACACATATATTTTAGGAAGAACTCGGGTTTCATATTTGGTTGCACAGCGTTATAGTTGTAGTACAGGGCCATTAGTCGAAAATCATATTGTATGGGATTTCACTTGGACTAGCGCTATAATCCTATTAAGGATTAGAATTTTTGGAAAGTCTAGACTACAGTTCAGATCGAAACCAAAATTTACATATATATAATTTTTATAAAAAATACAGATTTATATTGTAAATTGTTTAGAATTTTTTTTCTCAAAAGAAAGGATAGGAATAGATTAAATTATGAAAATGAACCAAATTTTTTCTAAAAGTAATAACAAATTGGTCAGATCTAAATTTTTGATTTAGATCCATTGTTGCACACCCCTAAGTATATTAGTACTATTTTACTAACACTAATTTTATTTATTGATAAGATTTTGATTAAGCATGACTCATTAAAGTAATAATCACTCTATTGCAGAAAAAAAAAGTCTTTTTCGTTGGAAATTTTTGTTTAAAAAAGGTTCTTTTTGCTATGTTAAGTCTTCTTTTTTTTTTACCCTTAATTTTTCTCTTTATTCTTCTATAAATTGAATGTCATTTTATTTTACAATAAATTGTTTAATTGTAATATTAGGGGTACATTTATTCCCTCTTAAAATAGAGTAAAATCGCTAAAAACACTTTTTTTAAGAAACAGAAAGAGTATATAAATTTGATGTAAAGCGATGTATATTACAATTCTTGAATATATATATTTATTTTAATAGTATTTTGTTTCTTCAAAGACATATAGCAAGTAGTGATAAAATGTATTCTAGAATTTAAAATAAATAAATAATGTAGCGCATGAGAAAGAATATGTGGAGATACGATAGAAATAATAATGTAGTCAAACACACTATAGTAATCATGGACCACTAAACTAAAAAATAAATAAATATGAATTGACTTTGTATGACGATTCTTATTTCTTTTTCTCGTCCTAATGTAAGGCCGGTAGTGAACTTAGGGTTCTTTATTCTTACCATATGTTTAGATTATATTAGAAATATAGTTTCATTGTTTATGTAATAGTTATCTAAATTAAAAACACAATAGATTTTAATTTAGATTAAATAATATCAACAAAAACCACACAAAAATAATACTGTTATTGGGAGTTTCCTTTTTCTTATTTAGGGAAAAAAGATGTGAAGGGAGTGTTTTAAAGTAATCATACCATGTATCTAGACACTGGTTATGCGAAATTTAATATCCCTATTCAAACTAGCTTCTTTGTTTTTGACGGTGTAGTTTCTTCTGTCCTATAGCAGGTTGAAGGACGAAAGATGCTGCGTTCAAGTATACTCAAAGCAAGTATGTTTTATTATTTTTTTGTACTTTTTATAGAGTACGCACATATAAGTACAAATTACTATAGTTACGTACAATACTAAAAGTTGGAGGATTCAAATTTGCGATGCATGGTGGCAATTTTTATGGCATAACCGTATACACCGTTCGTGTGGCGTATACTATTCACTTCATATATATATATATATATGTTGAAATATCTCTTAGTAAAATGATCAGATTTGTTTTAAAAAAAGGTATGTTCATAATTTTTTTTCCACAAACAGAGATCAGCATTGATATATTTTTATCAAAAGAAAAATGATAAAATTTAAAGATAACTATGGTGAACCATTGATTCAATAGGAGGTAAATATGTTAAAATATAATATAATAGCAGTGAAAATGATGAAAAATATGTTAAAACATGACAGCAATTATGGTGAAAAATAATAAACTAATTTTTTTTTTGAGAAATTACAAACTAATATTGATGAAATATAATATTAACTATGGTAAAATATAAAAATAATTGCAGTAAAATATAAAGACAACAGTGATTAAATATAAGCATAATAACGATGAAACATAATATAATGGTGATAAAATATAAAAATAATTATAGCGAAGCATGATAAGTTAGTTTTTCTACAAAAAAATCATAACTAACATTAGTAAAATATGAGTACAAATATGGTGAAATATGAATGCAACTACTGTGAAATATAAATGCAATAATTGTAAAATGTAGAGACAATTATGGTAAATAAATACAGGCAATAATGGTGACATATAACACAATAATGGTGAAATATGAAAACAATTATGACAAAGCATGCCAAGTTTTTTTTTTTCAAAAAAAATCACAACTAAATTTGATAAAAATATGTCAACAACAATGGTAACAAATATAGTGAAGTATAAAGGCAACAATGATGAAATATGTAGACAACTATAGTGAAATATGAATAAACAAGTGATAAAAGATAAATATAATAATGCTAAAACTTAAACATAACAATGGTAAAAACATAAACATACCACAATAGTAGTAAAATATCAAAATAATTATATATGGTGAAGTGCAACACGTTACTTTTTTTGTAGGAAAACCAGAACTATTATCGGTAAACTATGACAACTATTATGATGAAATATGGATTCAATTACAATGAAATATAAAAATAGCAATAGTAAAATACAAGCATAAAAGTAGTGAAGCATAAACACGGTGATAGTAAAAGATAATTAAGTATAAGAATGATAAAATCAATTATCCTACTAACTATCCTAACAAAAGTGCTAAAATATAACGACAACTGTGATGAAACACATAATAATATATTTTTTAAAAAATTATTTTTTAAGTAAAAAGTATATTATTATTGGTCTCCATTTATCAAGAATATTCTTAGAAATATGATGGAATAATTTTTTAATAGCTCAAATTAAATATAAATTAAGCTTTAAAAGAATTTAATTAACAACTGATTCCATGACAGATGACTAAACCTCAATCACTAGATTATAACTTCACTAAAAATAATAATCATCTTTTTGTAAATTAACTGCAATGATATTTATATGGTCACCGAAGATAGAACTATACATTTAATATTTATTGTGTTTATAAAAAGCTACTTCATAGAAGGTTTTTGTTTTTTTTCTTTTCTTTTTTTAGAGAAATTTCTCGTTAAGTTTTTTTTAATTTTTTTTATGAATGAAATCACATGTTAATCAATAGCAGAGAATATTGCTGCTATTATTTCTAAAAAAAATATGAATTTGTACAATGACAATTAATACTCTTTTAACATCTTGGTCATGGTTTGGAGGGAAAAAAAAGGCATAGGTTCTTAAAATATATACTAATTCTAGTAGTTTCACTTTTTTGTTAAAAACAACAGATGACATTAGTTAACCACCAACAACAGTTTTTCTCAAAGCATTCTCTACTACTTATATAAAGTGGAGATTTTTTTATTTTTTATTTTTTGTATTATTCTTAGAACAACCGTCTTGGCACCCAAATAACCAAAAGAAACGGTTGATCTATGTGTCGATGTTGATAACTTCAACTTCTTTGATGACGATGGACGACACAAACGAAAGGGTAGCTTTATTATTTTAGAACTTGGTTGGAGCAACAGTTGACTTGATCTACAATTGCATCATTGACACGCATATGATGTTAGTTTTTTTTCTTTATTTTTTTGGTCGGTTTGTATTTTTTTCCCACATATATATATATATCTTAGCTAGTTAATTATGTAGCAAATTTATGTATAGCATGCTAATAAGCAAACACCTCTTATGTAATTACCTAAAATTTGTAATTAAAAAAAAAACCACGACACTACTCATCTCAATCACATAATCACATTCGGTTACTCCTTTTTGTAGCAACCTTGAACGAAGAAAATTGAAACATAACTCCCATAACCACCCAATTAATCTAAGCCTGCAACGGTAAGTTATTTCAATTTAAAACAAAATTTAAGTTAATAGTAATATGTATTAATTGGATTTTGGGTATTTATTATACGGAACCGCAGGGAAATCATCAAGACGTCAAATTGTTTCCACGGAAGCGGGTGACAACGATCCGCGTCATCTCTCTATCTACTACTCTGTATACATGATTATTTTCGGCGTCACCAAGATGATCCTCTCATAGTCAGAGACAGGCACCCGCCACCCGGTTTCGCTCAATTAAAATATCGTGATTTTCTATTGTTCATACTTGCTACTGATATGTGTTTTACCTGCTCCGGTGTTGTTGACCTTAGTCGCGACATCGACAAAGTTATTAGGTATATTTTAGATGTTCTTTCTAGTTTACCTTTTACTGATAGGACCTAAATTAAAATAGTTTGTAACTTATTATTAATAGTGTCATAATTAATATTTTTTTCTATTAGTAGTATTACTACTGCTATCGATAATAATGTAAGCTAATATGAATATTCTACATAGGAATAAATATATTATTTTATAATAATAATGTTGAATTAAAAAGTTATGATAAATAAATATAATGATGACAAATTATAAATACACGATTTATGGTGGTTTAATAAATTCTATAAAATTTATCTACATCTACTGCTTAAGTATTTTACATTTCGGATTTAAAAATCTCTTTATCTATGCTGGGTGTTTGATCATGATATCTCCCCTCATAATTTATGAGCCAACAATCTCATTAGTCCGTTAAGATATGACTTCCTCTTTACCTGATTATCCTTTCTAAGTTCAAGATACTGCAATATCAATAACCTCCCTTAGGTATGTTACACAACTCACCTCTCTCCGCTTGTATTTGAAATGATGAGTTCAAAAGAATGCAATAAGTATATTCACTTAGATAGCATATACAAATCAATAGTCACCGGTGACGATTTTAATCTAGTTAAAAAAAATCATATTTATAAGTGTGTGAATAGTTCTATCTGAATATAAAAAATAAATTGAGCACCGGAGAATGTTGATTTGGATTTGTAAGTATAAAATCAAAACTATCTTTGATTCTTTGTAACATGTGGATGAGTTTAGAGAAGTTGTGCTTACTTGATCATTATTTATTATAGTCTAAAAGGCTGTTATTTATAGTGTTAAAAGATGAGAGAATTCGGCATTAGTAATTGAATGTAAAATAAAAATAAAAATCCTCAAATGATTAATTTCATAAATGAGTCAATCGGTATTTAAATCAAACGATTGGTTTGACTAACCGATCAGTGCGTTGAGCCCAAGGCTAACTACGTTTTTATGGAGATTAAACCAGTCGATCAATCAACCGATTTTAAGCATTGTACGCCTTTATAAATAAAAATATATATATTATAACTTGAGTTGTGAAGCTCAAGATTAAGTGTCATATTATTTTTGCTATAAAGTAGGCATCTTAAGATTTTTAAATAGATATTATTTATCTAAAAATAATGTCTATAGAATTTATTATGAATTTTTCAAGTTAGATTATATGGAAAACTTCTTAAAATAAAACCAATTTTAGATAACATTTTACACAAATACTTCAAAATATTTTGTAATACATGAAATTACTTTAAGATATTTTAAAATAACCTTTGAGTAGGATTAAAAAATATCAAATCATCGAGATATCTAAGTGCTCGATAGGTAGGTTATATGTACATAAAACCTAGTAACATACCATACTCTTTGAAGCTTGAGTATTAGTTTCTCGAGTACACTTGTTTATCCATTTGTAGTTTATTTATTCCATATTTGAAATTGAATTAACTGAAGTTATAGCCTTATTTATTTATTTATGTCTCTTTGCTTATATTTGAGTTATGCTTGGAATATGATTTACAAACTTAATCTCCATAGCACTCTTTAATTTAATTAAATGTCGAAAACTTCAATATTTTTTTTTATGAGACACACACATACTTAATAAGATAAGTTCAATTCATAATTAAGTTTGTTATTATTAAAATAAATATTGATTAATCTACGAGGTCAATAAATAATAATAATATAATCATAATCAATAATGCAATATTTTATTTGTTATTATGAAAATTTTGTTGACCTTATATAATCTAAACTTATATGATTCCGTAAATTCTAAAAATAAGTTGAGGCATTAATTCCTTTTCAAAAGCTAGATTACGCCCTATTTTCTCCACCTTATTTCCGAACAATTTCGGATCAGCAGCACTCAGATATCATAATAGTGATATAACACCAGAGAATATCCTAACCGGTTTCGGATTCTATAATCCTTACTGGCTTCACGGCATAGCTAATCTGGCTTTTCATGATCTCATTTATGTCCGGCTCCGAATCCGATACGCTAGCTAAACCCGAGATCGCGTAGGTGTCAGAATTACGTCTTTGACAGCCCATCGCACGAGCCGCTCGCTTTCCGCTCTTTAGCGTCGTAAGTCAAACTTTATCAAGTACTGCTACAGTGCTACTAACAGTCTACATCGATAATCGTATCGAAAGCCGTGCGATTTCGCATCATTTTCGAATAAACCGCCCGCCTGTCCTTGCGTATAATTTATTTATTTTTTTCTCCTCTCTACAAGTTTGAACTCCTTTTCCGATCGTTTTCCTACTCCTCTCTATTGTTGTGATCTTCCCATAGTATCCCTACGCTCCTCCTTAACAGAGGGTAAAGGGTATCGCGTGAGAACGACACTTCTTCTTACCTCCTCTGCCGGGCGTCTCCCGCAGTACATCAAACAATAACTAAGTGAAAGGAATTGTGATCAGTCAAAGTAGAAGTACCGGATTCGCAGGTGCTCGAGAATAGGCAAAAAACGTGGTCACTTGCTTTTGTGCCGAAAGTTCAAAAAGTGCCTGCCTAGTGGTATTAATAATAACAATAATAACTTTTATTCAGAAGTACAAATTCGGAACTACCCTACACCTTTGGCTTTGGTTTTGGTCGCATACAAAATTTTTGACATCCACAAAAAATAACAAGTAATAACAGCAACAATAATTAAACAAATAAACTTTTATATTCAAAGTTTGGATCACGGCTTGAATCATGATGAATCTCGTCCTCTTAGCAAAGAGGTCAAACAGTAATGTCTGACATACAATCGGCAGACTAATCTACGATTTTCTTTTCCAATGGAATTCCTACGTACAAGCATGATTTATTATCATCTGGTAATTACCAGATAAGAATCAAACAAGCAACAAACAATGACGCCTGACATACACTCAACAATGGGGACGGTCCTTTATCCGTTACGAACAAGAAACCAAAGAACTGGCAGGCTAGCAATAGCATACGTTTATATGTAGCGAGAGAATCTGCCTGCCGCCATATTCGATGACTTATTACCGGCACGAACGACGGGGTAGTTCTGGTCCTGTGGTATCAACAGTATTCTTGATGCGCGGCCGATGACAGTTGTTCTGACCACCCCATTACTGCAACCACACTACTCCAATATCACCGTTTGACGTAGCTGTTTGTTCGGATGCAAATCTGGAGAGACTCATACCGGTACGGCATGAAAAAAACCCTTCCGCCCAGAGAAGTCTCTTTGGGAAGCACTTGATGGTCGGAATCACAGTATAGAACATCGCCCAAGTAAATTCCTTACCATTACAACCATACCAGCAGGCAACCATCGTACCCATCTCCCTGGGTAGGAGATCAGCAGCAGGGGGATGGAACTTGCTGTTGTACGCGCATCATCGAATACTTGAGCAATAAATTCGATGGCGTCGTCACACAAGTAGTAATGGCGGCCGGGGTTACAATCAAAATTACTCCCGTGAATTTCCAGGGCATAGAAGAAAAGCCCCATCCATCCAAATTCCAAATACTAGTCCCGATTTCAATAAGAAGTTGCCATCGTCATCGTCGTGTCTGTCTCGCTCTTTTCAGACGCGCTTCTCCAAAACCCGGTACAATAAAACCGCTTCAGCATCTCCTTCTCCAACTCCATCAGCCCATCTTCTATCCCACAGCCACCACCCGCATCTTTATCCGCCCCCATCAGAACCCATTCCTTCTCGCTCTCAACCATCGCCGGATGTACGTACATCCCCGCTTCATCGTACCCAGAACAGCTACTCCTGCTGCTGCTCACGGTCGAAGGCGATAGCCCTTTCTTAATTAACTTCTTCCGCCTTTTTCTCTTGGCTAAACGCTTACACAATCCTGCTGGAATTTTATAAATCACCAGAATCAGTAAATCTATTAATCCACACGGACAACAACAACAGACTACGGCACATTCTGCTGTTGTTCCTCCCGGCTACCTCCGCTAGCCGAGCACTACTTCCTTTCTTTGACGAGGATGACAGTAGTGGTTGTTTACGGTGTACGGACGGTGGTTGTCGGAGGATTATTTGGTTTCGCGTCATCGGTTATGGCGAAGGGTAAGGAGGCGGGGTGTATTTGATTGATATTGGCCGGGGGTTCGTTCCGGTTCTTCTTCTTGTTGTCGATAGTTAGGTTTTTACGGGGGCGGACGATTTTGAGGTTGTGCAATTATGTGGATCCAAAAAGGGAGGGCGGTTGCAGTTTAGGGAGAGGAAGGGTGGGGAATAAGATACCTGACTCCTTCTGACTGATCTCTGCCTCAGATTCCAACTCCTTTGCGTTGGCTGATAGCAGATACTACTGACTTGTTTTTCTGATCCGGAATTGAAGAACCTTGACGACGATTCTCGTTAATTTTCCGCTTCTCAACTGGCCTCCTGATCGCCTCTTTTTTGATCGGTACTGAAAGGGGATGAATGATTAACATATATGATGTCCGAAACAAACGAGTAGACGCAGTTGCGTTTTCTATTTTTGCTGTCTACTCTGTTGCAGGTTTTGGTTTGGGTTGGTTTATAAAGGAAGGAAGGAAGGAAGAAGATGCAGGTGAGATGATGAGTTCCTCTTCTCCTTCTCGTTCCAATTGACGTGACGGTTGTACACGTCTGATGAGGGATATTAGTATATGAATTGGTGGGACCCTTCTCTTTTCTCTTCGTTAGTAAAAAGTATACTAGTCCAGTGGGTGGACGGATGGATGTGTGGTCAAAAATAGGACGATGCAGATCAACAACATTACTGTCAATTTCAACTGGATTAGTCATAGTAATATGTGTGGAGTATTATTTTTAGATTTTTTTAATTTATCGTGTTGTTTATTTTTTCCTTTTTTCGAATAAATATTAATATGCATTGAAAATAAAATTATTCTTTTAGTATATATATATATATATATATAATAAAAAAGAATTTTAAATTTATATTTATACTATTTATTAAAAAAATACAGAGAGACGGATGTGTGGTCAAAAATAGGACCAAGCAAATCAATATAGTTATTGCCAATTACAACTAGATTAGTTGTGTGGAGTATTATTTTTAGAATTTAATTTATTGTTGTCGTTTATTTTTTTAATAAGTATTAATTTATTTGTATTAAATATATAATTATTTTAATAATTTATATATATATATATATATATATTTATTTAAATAATAAAAATAATCTTAAAATTATATTTATGCCCTTCGTTAAAAAAATAATAAAGTATTTAAAACATCTATAATTAAAAAAACAATGATAAACATGAAAAGTAATATTTAACTTTTCTAAAATAAATTTATTTTTAATATAAATATTTAATGATGAAATGACTTCTTCTTCTTTTTTTTTTAATAAGAGGTAGTATTAATTATTTCGATGACTAAAATTTTAAATTATAATATATTATAATATAAAGATATAATTATTATATTCATATTAAAAATATTTTTTAAAATTTTTATTAATACACATTAAAATTTATTCATAATTAAAGTTTGTTATTAAAATAGGTGATAGCATCTATTCTTTTGTTATTAAAAAAGAAATTATTTTATTACTAATTTTTTTGTATAGAAAAAGTTATTTAAAAAATTAAAATAATATTTTTATACACCGATGAAATATTAAAAAGTCAACGGAGTAAATCTTATTATATCATATCTAGATACCACTATTTTCTGTTAAATATTTAAAGTATCTTACAATATTACATTTACATCGTTATTAAATATAACCACCTACCATTATTTAGTAAATATAGAATGCCCACAATTGTTAATATTCATCAATTTATTTCTGATCAAATTAGTTATCAAATACAACTATTACTTTAGCGCTATTTACAGATAAATAAAATACATCTATCGAATATGATTATTGCTTCATATTAGATCAAAACAAAATAAGATTACCAAATAGACGCTATATTTGAGGGTTGTCGGTCCATGTTAAATAGTATCGTATTGACTCAAGCCGAACAATAATCAGATTAAGGATAATTTTTTTGGAGAAGTCAGGGTCAGAGATTAGAGTAGGATTAAAATCGATAATATGTATGATATTAACAGTATCGAATTTTACGATAAAATCTTTAAAACTCTAAAGGTTGGAAGATCGTACGGTATCGGACTAAATTTTAAATACGAAATGCCTTTTGTTTTTTTTTTACCCTTGAACCAAATTACGAACTGAAGATCAAAATGTACAATCGGGTCTCAAACCAACCCGGAATAACTAATTGATTTGGATAAAAATTCTGATTTCGACCAATTATTTGGCTTTGGTTTTACGATACAATAGACGCATTTCATCAAAACATCCATTAAAAGGGATCAGCTGTTACCCGTTACACTAACATCGTTCCTTTGCTATAAATTACTCCTGCCTATCAAATGAATATGCATACCTTTACAGCACCGCTTGGCAAATTAGTGTACGTAATTTAAACCATCGAAATACATGTTAGAACTGTCGGAGGGCCCGACCCACCCAATTAAGGTTTAGGCTAGAGCTAGACCACATGGCCCTGATAAAAAGACAAAGAAACAAAATAATTGAAAAAACAAAACAAAAAAAAAGACACATGCACCTGCACGGTCGCCTTCACACCCATTATAAGAATATTCTTTGCTATAAAAAGGAATTTTTTTTTTTTGCCCCCACAGAAAACCATTAACGGTTCTATTTATTTATTTTTATATTTAATTTTTCGGGTATAATACACAAGATTAAAATTTCTGAAGTCATCTGGTCTAAATATAATGGCGCTTGATTTATTTTTGGCTTAAAATTTCGTTCGCCCATTATAAGCTTCGAGTATGCCGATTTCGCGCGGCCATGCACTTCTTTATTGGTGTTCTTGGCTGTATAACGTCGGAGATAATATACTTCTTCTGGCTTATTAATATGTTTGCTATACAATAAATTAGACCGCGACTCCAAAATTCAGTTCGGTTCCATGAAGATTATTACAATATTTTTTTATATATATCCTTTTAAGATGTTGATTGTGAGAGCTGCTGAAAACCAACACAAGTATAAAAGTAATATGATGATTAAAGTTATTATTCCAAAAATAACATATAAATTAATCGAATGACCTTTTCTATTTCCCGAAGCATTGAAGTATCCGTCTACTGTATGGGCACATAATTATCTAGGGAAGGATAAAAGTAAAATTTAGCCTTTTGCTTTTCCAAAACATTATTATTCATGTTATATAAATTATTGTTCAAAGAAAAGTTAACCGTGGTCCGAAAGAGCGGCCCTTGACGTTAGATAGGAGGCCCGGGTTCAAATCTTATCGTTGACCTACGGACACTTTCTCCTCTTCTTTTGTTTTTACTCCCTCTACCTTTATATCGACCGTAAAAATAAAAAACAAAGTGATACCCCGAATTTCTATTGACGGAATTGGTTGAGAAATTGGAAAGAGAGTACAGATAAGTGGAAAAGTGATCGTGATCAGATTTTATAAAGGTGTGGACTTAGGTCTTATTTGTTTCGTCTAGTTTTTATATTAATATACTCTGATTTATGAAGCTTAATGTGTTGTTGTTATTATTATTATTATTATTATTATTATTATTATTATTATTTATGTTGTTGTTCTTATTATTATTACTAATAATTAACATTAGTTTTATTTTTTTTAATTATTATCAAAAATTAATCGATCTGATGTAAAATTAAGATTAACAAATATATAAAACTCTAATGTATGATATGCTGTGCGGACACAAATTTCTATCAATAATACCCGACACAAATCTCTTCCCTTCAAAAGCGTAAATTAGAATTTAGAATATAGAGAAAAGGCGGAGTAATGGGAAAGCGTATACCCCGAACCCTCTTTTTTTTACTCTTGTCCCATTATTATCATATAGAAACGCGGGTGGAGTCGCATACATGCGTGGCTCTCTAGCCACGGGTTTAGACCCTCTGCGTCATGAAGATAAACAAAAGAGATGTGATGCATTTCAGCCAACAAAAAAATTGCCCACAACGTAGGCCGAAAAGGCGCACAATATTTAAGCCACACGACGGAAGCGCACAGAATTTGATTTGACGAAGAAAAGGAAAGGAGGAGAGTGAGAGAAATTAAAAAGGGGGGAAATCATATATACCATCATGCATCCAAATGTGGCTGTAAATTACAATCAATATATCAGGATGCAAAAGTATAATATGCACCACGTGTCTCACTCATGTTTATTTATTTTATTTAATATATATGTTGTTTCTTGTGGTAGATGTTTCTCGATATAATATATATCTACTATCATTTTTGTTGGATTGCTTGGGTGCGTTTATTTTAGTCGATTTCCGTTTTTCTTTTTGCGTCGGCGTTGGCCAACGAAAACAGATCAATAATTTTTTCTTAAATCTGACGCATAATTTTCTTTTAATTGATGCCTACAACACATTATATTAAATTTAAATGCGTGGCTTATAATATAGAGAGTGAGACATATTGACTTTCGTATTATAATATATTTTAATTATATTTATTAGTTACTTTGTATGTTGTATACCTATAGCCCTTATACCATCCTTTTGCTCTACGTTATTTGAGTGCAACTTGTACGGTACATTTCGATATATGGAAAGAATAAGAATAACAATGGGAGAAAAATAAAGGGAAAAAAAATAAAGAATGACAAGTTTTGATATATTTTAATGTTATAATAAGATTCTTTCTTATAAATGTTAAATTGATTGGGAATTTAAAAAATGAGATATAATTGTGATGACCCCCCTTCGGTCCTTCCCCGGGGACAATGAGCCTTTGCTGACGATGTTCCAACTCCTAATTAAGTAAGTCAACCGACCTTTAATACCACGTAATCGTTAGCGCACATAAAATAATTGGCCGACCTAAACATGAGGCGCCTTAATTTGAAGGATTCTGCTTTTCCGCCGGTGTTTTGCTTTCTCCATTTAAAAATGTGCATCTGCTTATCTTTATATTGAATGATAAGGATTTCATGAGCGTGCTCGACTGTGAAATCCGCAGTCGAACTCCATTTCGAGAAAACTGTGGATCATCGAGATCCGGGGCAGTACAATATTCTATCTGTTGGAAGAAGATTCTTTTCTTTTTTCATATGTAAATATTATTTTTAAGCTTCAAAATTTATTTCAATCAAAATAACATTAATATTTAATCTTTACTTGTATCCCTCACTTTTTTCTTTTATAATTAACGTATTAATTGTTCTCTTATTTTTTAATTATATGCAAAGTATAGCATAAATATTAATTTTAGTAGTTTATTAAAAATGTGGGAACTAATACTAAGTGATTTGCCTTTTGGGATGGAGGGAGTAAACAGACTATAATTAAGAGTAAAATTAAAGTTAATAATGTGTGATTCATGTATTTTAAAAAAGAATACGACAGTAAAAAAACGGAGCAGCCTAAGCTACATGAATTCTCTGACAAATGACGTACTAATTCATCGGTCGAATTAAAGTAAGATCTCTATTTAACCTCTACTCAGTACTCACCTTTAATTTTTTTTTTAAAAAAAAACAATTTGTTCAGTCTCGTTCTAACACTAACAGTTGCAACTATCATCTCGATCGGCTTATTCTATTCCAAACGCGTTCGGTTAAAATATCTTTAGCCGTCGATTTTTGGAGACAAATATGAGAGGATGAAAGGAAATTGAATCGAATTTTGATATTTTCATGTCTTTTATTTCGTTTTTTGGATGAAAGATTTATGGGGACAATCTCATTTTAAAACATGATTTATAGTCTTCTCTAGCCTAAATATTTTGGTTGTGTATCCTAAATAAAATTTATGTACTTTTCAAAAGTGTTAAAATTCCATTCAAGGAAACCATGGTATAAGTTTATAGTGTCATGAATTATATATATATATTATTTAGTTTACGTGTGATATTCTATGTTAACAAATAAAAAATAGTAATTTTAATTGATTATATATTATATATTATTATAATAACTTAATTGCACATAGTTACTTAATTTTATGTTATTTGGATTAATAATATATAAACTGTATATATTGTGAAAACATTGAACTTATAGAAATATTCAAAAAAATTATGAGCTTCAAATATTTTTCTTTTTATACTTTAGTATTTGTTTACATGAATGATTACTTTTTTTTATTAGTTTGTAGAAAAATAACATCCGTACGTCGCGGTGGATGGGGGGGGGGTAAATTTAGTTTACGATAATTGAATAAAATGGACGAAGGTTTTAGATAAGGGCAAATGTTTTGAAAAATATCCCCGGACGACACGGATGCTCCTAGGGATGTAAACGGGGCGGGTTCGGGTCGGGTATTACCATACCCGTATCCGTACCCGATAAGAAAATCCGTACCCGAATCCGTACCCGTACCCGAACGGATATCCGTTGACATATCCGTATCCGTATCCGTTGGATATCCATTACCCGACGGATTATCCGTTTACCCGTTAATGAATATTGTCCAACGGATAAATCCATTACCCGACGGATAAACCCATTTATAGTTAAGCCAAAAGACAATTTTAACCTTAATTTATACTATATTTATTTTAAAATTAAGGGTAAAAGGGTAATTATATATCGGGTAAACGGGTACGGATATGGATACGGGTATGGTTACGGGTACGGGTATGGATATCCCATACCCGTATCCGTACCCGAACCCGACGGATATTTTTTTCTATCCTCCATATCCGTATCCATATCCGTTTATCCATATCCGTTTAAGTATCCGTCGGATAAAATCCGTCGGGTTTCGGATAATACCCGCCCCGTTTACATCCCTAGATGCTCCACTATATTTATTGCGACGTGGGACAGCCAAGAAGTGTATATATGTGGTGCAAGGTTTGGATCGTGACGCTCCTTATAATTACGTCATTATGTTTTAATCAATGAATTAGTATTATATTCTGAATTCATTATCGCATCCACCCTGGCTCTCCTCTGAAATTCAATGAGTCGGGTACACGGATGAAGGAATGTTGTCTTGTTACGTCACGCGACAAGAATTAAGGGTACAATAATTGCAATACCGATGAGCTTATAATTTAATAGGATTGTCGAAAAGTATTTTTCTAAACAAATAATATATATATTTATTATATATTAATTTTATATTATCAAAATAGCAGTTTATTTTAGACATATATCGTTCTTAAAAATTATAGAATTTTACATCTTTGTGAGAATGGGATATAGAATTTTTTCATCTATTGATATGACCGTAAATGAATTAAATCGGTCTGAGAATTATTTAGACCTATTTATTTAATTAAATAAATTGAATTTAAAATTAAAAAAATTCAATTCTGACCTTTTTATAATTTAGGACTGTGATTTCAGTTTGTTAAAACTTTAATTTAATTTGCTTGTTTAATTAAAAAAATTAAAATTTATTTTATATTCATATATTAAATGAATCGAGACTAAAACTTAAAAAATATTATATTTGACTTAGCTTATTTATACGTCGTGTACCGATCTGCATTTTTATTTTTCTTTCATGCGTGTGTGTGATGGTACGTTGGGGAAGAGAGAGCCTTAAAATCAAGGGAAGAAGGAGCCAACAAGGATTATACCGAGAGAACTTAAACCCGGGGAATGAGCAGCTTATAACCCTGGAGCTACGACCAAAGTCCAACCGCTACCACATTGATTAATTGATCTTTCGATCGACAGACGCCGTGTACGGCCATTGGCCGATAGCATACACAAAACAACAACTCTCGCCAGACCGATGGATTTCTACTGTGTGTAGTAGACTCGTAGCACGCCAGTCGTCGGGTGGTACATCTGACAAGGTTCGCAGCTCGTAGTACCTTTATTTCGAAAGCAACGACCGAACGCTCTTGAATTGACCCACTGTCACTTGTCTGCTAGTTCTGCCGACACCTGGCTGGCTTCCACCAGTTTGTATGGATGCATTTAACTCCTGAGGATTAGGGTTTGTTTGTAGGGTCGGAAGAGGGCCGGCGGTGGCGGAGCTGGATCCTACTAGACTTTGCAACGCTTGGGTGGTACTTGGGTCCTCCTGTCTGCCTGGTTGATTTCGACGTTTCTGGCCGCCTTTTGTTTTTAACCTGATGATAATGTAATGTTATCTATCTAATTTGTCCGGTCATTTTTATTTTATTTTTTGAATTTGAATGGACGGCGCACGGATGTGATTCATGGCTGAGGATGAACATCAAAATGTTAGGTGGAGCCTTATCATTTGTTACCATGGATCCATGATGTCCCCTAGTCGGCATATGATGTCGTGTGAGATGTAATGTAAAATTAGTTTATTTATAGTCTTTTGATACCATTAATCTTGTACTCCTAAACAAAAAATTAAATTAAAAATAATACAATAATTTTTTTTGATAATTAATTAATACAAAATAATAATAATAATATAAAATAAAAAATTTATGGAATAAAAAAAATGATAAATTTTGTATTTATATTATCTCTATTATCATCATCATTTTTATTCTTATTATTGTAATAATATTTTTGTACCTCTTTGCGTCACAATTTTCTTTTCTTTTATATTGTTATTAATTTTTATTAATTAATTATTGATGAAAAAATGTAATGTATTATTATATTTGTTTTTAGACGAATTTAGTTTTTAATTTAGATTTTAAGTTTGAGTAGATATTATTTTTCTTTTGATACCGCTGCTGCTACTACAGCAACAATAATCTTATATCTCAAATTTTAAATCCAAATCAAAGACTATTTTTTTAATATAAATATTAATATATTAATTTTATTTTTTATTAATAATTAAGTAACATAAACTACTAGTAACACACTATAAAAAAGTTATAGTAGAAAATATACTATAACTTTATTATTAGTATTATTTCTATTGTAATCATTATCATCATCATTATTATTATTATAATAATAAAAGATTTACACTTTTTTATTACTTAATTATTTATAAAATATAAAATTAGTATATTCATATATATATATATATATATATATATATTATTAAAATTATTAAAATAAATAAATTATTAATTTAAATTTATAATTTATATGCATATTATTTTTCCTACTAAAACGACTACTAAAGAATTACTATCAACGTGGTATGAGCCGATGTCTTTATGTGAACAATCGAGGCGGCAGCACCATTAAAGACACACATAAATTTTCAATACCTTATTTCTAATTGGTTAGACTTAATTAGAAAAACGCCCCTTTAACGGATCTCGTGTACCCTTCCCAAATCCCACTAGCCGCATTTGATCGGATAATTAGGGGAAAGTCTATAAATAGCATCCGTTGTACGCAGGCAAGGCATACGGAGTTTAAGAAATTCCTAATTATACTCTCTTTCATTTACTTTCCCCGATCTAAATTATTACTAATCAAATGCCGGAATAACGATTAAATGGTCGGAATTTTATTAGGTTAGAATATTATTTTTAATAGAAACAAAAATTAGTTCTATTATATCAGAAATTCATTTTATAAATTTAAACGTCGTGTGGAAAAATAAAATTATCTAAATGACACAAAATGAATTCGTTAGCAAATTTGTTAGCCTAAGATATTTCTTATCTAGTATTCTATTGTTCGGTTTTGGTTACTACTATCAATAATTAATAAGATATTTTTCTTCATTACAATCATCATCAATGATATTATTATTATTATTTATTAAATACTTTTATTTTATTTTAATATTATTTCTATATTATACTTCCTATAATATGAAGATCTTTGGTGGAACATTAGCTCACAAATTAGCTTTCATCCGTTGTCTCTTTAAATTTTATACTATTTTTGTTAAATTTACTTTTTAAATATAATAAAATGAGCAACGACATGGACTAGCCTCTACCGTTCCTCCGAATACACACCGAGTCAAAAAAAAAATATAAATTGGGAATATCAATCTTGCATTTTCTTGTCACTCGTGCAAGATAATATTCTACAATAAATAATTAGTTCTTAAAAATTATAAACATATATTGAAATTATCTTTATTTGTACACTACAGATCGATGATTTGGAAATTTTGTTGCACTTATTGTTAGCTATCATGATTTTTTTTCCTTTGAGGCAGATTATAAATTATACCAAAAAAGTATTGGACACAATTATATTGGTAGTAGGGGGGAGGAACAAAGATTGATCAATTATATAAAATGGTCGATCCTATCTAGAGAAAATATATACTAATGATTTTTTTTATTATTTCAAAAAAAATAATACTACAAAGCCTAACATGGTTGGTTATTTTTCTTAATCATTTTAAATAATAAGATTGCTAAACCTACTATAAAGTTTAAGAAATCAGAGTCTGCCTTCAAAATTAATGATCTCCCATCCAATACTTCAAACCCAAAGCTTCCAGCTAAAATGCTTCAAAGCCTCAATCTGTTTCTATATAAGTATCATGACAACACTTTGATTTTAATATGAAGGATAACACTTATCTTGTTTGATGAATTCTAACGGTGACACAATTTTAATTGATAAAAGGAGGGATGAATACCTAAAAGGAAGACAAAATGATATATATTATGTACGGTTTATCGAGCTATAACAATTAATGGGCACCTTCACATATGTATCGAATAACAATATATTTTAAAAGCGATGAAAGATTATCATTATGATCAATGTATTGTTTATGTAAAGAGGTATGCCCATATATTTAGGTTATGTTTTCTTTTAAAATAGTAGCTTAAATTAGTTCAAACATAATTAATTAAAATATATACCGAGAATGTCACTTAATTTGTTAGAATCATAATATATAAGTGGAGACACCCTTGTCCATTTGGTTTTTGAAAAGTATAAGTTGGAAATGTCTCTTACTTGGACCCTCCATGCGATACGGTAGTTTCTTTTTTCTTTTTTTCTTTTTCAATTCATTGAGCAACTCATCAGATCATTTTTATAAAAAAAAAAAAAAAACCTGATGAAAATTTAAAAAATTGACACGACAAATAAAAAAAAATAAAGAAAGAACTGTATCATCTGAATGACACATGAAAAGGAATGGGTGGTAGGGAGAGAAAGATAAATAATTTTTTAACACACATATTTTATTGAGGGTCAAAATTTACTTTTTCTTAATGTAAATTTGTGGCGATCCCAAATATTAAATCTTTGCTGCCAATGTTCGTAGGTGGCTCGGTGGCTCCCATGAGTCCAGCTTATGTCTACCGTCACTTTGTTTTCCTCTATATTGACTACATGAATGGGTAAATGAAAGGTGGGGGCGGAACGGATTTCCCCAAGTCATCCTTCCTTCAAAGGGTCAATTTGGGTCTAAGGAAATAGCTTGGAAATACCGAACTTTGTAGGATGAATAAACACTCGTTTATAACGAGCAAAGTGGCTGGCCGCCGCTACCCCACCTTTATTTAAGGGCAATTTAAACTCTACGTACATTTGCATCGAGCCGCCAGTAGCTATAAGCATGATGTTTTGAATGGCGGTAATTTAATAATTTAATTAAATTTTGTAGCAGGAAAAAGAATATAAAAAAATATAAATATTTTATATGTATAGATACATCTTTGATAATATATATATATATATATATATTTGATACGATCTACGTTCTTTCTAATAATATGGTTTAAACGATGCTATTTTTATAAATTTATTAGACTTTCTTATAAATTAATATATAATTTATTTGCCAACATATACATATATATTTTATCTAATAAAAAATTATATATTTCTAATATAAATGCACATCTTTATTTATAAAACAACAAAGGACGAATTCATGTGGTATAAACACATATATTTACAAGACAAATATATATATTTTATAGTTATAAATTCACATTATATATCAATAAATGTATATTTATTGAAATAAAAATTGACATATTGAATGAATATATGTACAGAAGTGAATGCACATCTTTTATATATAAATATACATATTACAATTTCTATACTATACAACATGTTACACAGTGCAATACAGTATACCATGTGTCATATCAAACATTATAGAAAAAAAAAACTAAAAAATTATCCATCTTCGATTATTACTCTCTTTCAAATGAATTTTTATTAGTGTTTAAGTAATATTTCACCGACATATTAAACTCTTATTTCATAATTCTAATATCAAATTTTCACCAACCTTCACCATATATATTTTACCATGTATCTAAGTAGTTTACTACTGTTAAACATATCTTTCACAATTATTAAACTAATCTTTCGTCGCTGACATACTAATGATAAAAGATTGGTACATAAATAGATCTTTAACTACTAATGAATTGATTTTTCAGCAATGAGTTGATCTTTTACCATTATTTTACTTTAAAATAATCCTTTATTACTAATATACCAATCTTTTACTACTAATGTATCAATATTTCATCACCAATATAATGATCTTTCATAATGAGTTGATTTTTCATCATTATTCCACTTAAAACTAATCTTTCATCACAAATGTACTTATTTTCCATCACTAATGTATTTATTTTTTACTAGCAAGTTGATCTTTTACAATTATTTTACTTACAATTGATCTTTCACCACTAATGTACTAATATTTTGCTACTAATATACTGATATTTCATCACTAATGTAACGATATTTCACTAGCGAGTTGATATTTTACAAGTATTCTACTTAAAACTTATCTTTTACCACTAATGTATAGATCTTTTTGTAACACCCCCAAATTCACTACTGAAAAATTTTGTTTAATTTAAAAGAGTTTTAGCGGAAGCCGAAAGATAAAACCGTAAACTCGGGGGGCATTATCGCCACACTTAATATCAGATTAGTTCACTCCTACCAGCCCGATACTAAGTGCTAAGGCTAAATAAGATTGGTCGTCAAGTACAAATTGTTAAATAAACACTGGTCATTAGCAAAACACAAGTCATACAGAATCAGAGTGCGGAAATCAAAAGAGTACAACCCAAAGTACAGTTTTAAAGTACCAAATGTCAGAGGACATAATACAGCGGAATAAAACAAAATAAGATAATAAAGAGAAACACAACGGAGGATGAACTCCGGCCACGTCACTCTCGACTCCCAAGCTAGGTCCGGACTCAACTCTCAGCCATGTATGATGCCTCATAAGCATTGTAGGCATCGAAGACATCGCCCCCTACCTGCACAAACTCAGATGGGTCTTCTGCTCGTGGGAATGTGCAGCACCCATGAAACGGGTAATCAGTACGCTACGTACTAAGTAAGGTAACAGACGCACTAAGGCCAACATACACAGAGATACATGATATAGCAGACATGGCATAATTACGTAGATAACATGCAATAACACAGATAAACAATATCGGTTATGAACCAGATAACTTTTTCATTAGATCTCGGATAATTATAATCGATTCACATCATAGTCTTTATCAACCCATGTGAACCCACTATTATAGCCGGTGGACCGGTCACGAGGGTAAATACCCTGCCACTATTATTTTTCGGTGGACCGGTCTGGCCCCGACTCACAAGGTGTTCCACTGTAAATATTCATATCTTTCCCATGTCTTATCATTATTATGATTGGTTTGTTGAGTGCGGAATCCTCCACTATTATAGCCGGTGGAACGGTCACGAGGGTAACATACCCTGCCACTATTTTCGCTAGTGGACCGGTCATGTAGGGAACCCCGGCCCTAGCCACTATTATTTGCCAGTGGACCAGTCTGGGTCCGGCTCAACATCTTCCTCTGTAAGTGATTAGTGTCTTAACGTGTCTTATTCGAAATAATTTCACCCTTGACATGAATGGATAACTATATCCGCACTTAACCTCCCAAGAAGGCCTGTCCCATATCTTGAGACTTCTGCACCTCCTAACTAGCCTTGACTTCCTTCCCTTAACCCAATGGGGAGGAGAGGGGAGGAATGGCCGGTGCAGTGGTGTGGGTGTTACAGGCTTTTTTCGGCGAAAATATCGGTTGCAAGGCGAGCGGGAGGTAGATGATGAAGCTCAGGGCTGGACCGGCGGTCCAAGAGAAAAGAAAAGGAAGAAAGAAAAGGCCGAACCGGTCAGGAGAGGGGGAGAGGAGATGTGCGGGAGCTAGGCTGCGCAAGGGAGAGGGTGAGTTGGGCCAACGGGCCGACCCATGTCGAGGGGAAAATAGAAAAAAAAAAGAGAAGGAAAAAGGAGAAAAAGAAAAAGGAAAAAGAAGGGAAATGGTGGTTGGCTTAATTAGTATAATTTGGGTAATTTGGGATATTTAATAAAATATAAATATTAAAATAATAATTAAATTATCTTTTTAGGTTAATTTAGGGATTTTTGAAAGAATTTTCTTAAACTCCATTTTAAATTATCAAAACACTCTAATTTTCTCCAATTAAATTATTTATAAATTTTATATTAATTTGAAACAATTTTATCCTTCGCACTTTAATAAAACAATTTATTTAATTAATTTTCAAAATAAAATCCTTAATTAGCTTAAAATACCAAAATTCCTCCTATTTAAAACACTTATAAATTTCTTCTTGATTTGCCTTAATTAATTTTCTTTTACTTAATAAAATAGAATTATTTAATTAATTTTCAAAATAAAATCTTATTTAATAATAAGTAATAAAATTAAAATTTTCGGGACATTTCATCTTTCACCACTAATGTGCTAAATGTTCACCAGTGTGTTGTTCTTTTACCATTATTTTGCTTTAAAATAATATTTTACTGCTAATGTATTGATTTTTCACCACTGATGTAGTGATCTTTCACTGTTATTATATATAAAACTAATTTTTCATTACTAATGTACTAATCTATTACCACTAATGTATTTAATTTTTTACTAGCAAGTTAATATTTTACAATTATTCCTCCTAAAAACTGATCATTTACCACTAATGTACTAATATTTTACTACTAATGTAATGGTACTTCATCACTAGTGTAACAAATTTTCACTTTCACCACTAATGTACTAATCCCTTACTACTAATGTACTAATATTTCACTATTAATGTAACAATCTTTCACTTGCGAGATGATATTTTATCATTATTCTACTTAAAACAAATCTTTCACTACTAATACACTGAATTTTTTTATCAATAATATAGTAATCTTTCATCACTAATATATTTATTTTTCACCAACAAGTTAATCTTTCACTATTATTGTACTTAAAACGTTCACCATTGATGTATTGATATTTCACTAGTGAGATAATTTTTTACTATTCTTCTACTTAAAACTATTCTTTCACCACTAATGTATTTTTTTTTATTTACCAATTTTTTTTACTAGAAATATATTAACACTGATATCTATTTATAAAGAAATTTTTAGAAATATTATGATATAATTTTTTAATGAACTAAAATTAAAATAAACTAATTGGAAGGATATTTTTTTTATAAAAATAATATTATAGCACATGTTGGACTGTACTTAGACCATATAATAGGCTGGACGGTATAAGTCACCCGGATTTTGTAGCTTCACGTACACAAATTTTAGATAAATGCGTGTCTTTTGTTCAATTAATACACGTCCTGAATGAATAGATGTATATGCTTTTATGAGTAAAATGTACATATTTTATATGTGGATATATAGGGAAAAAAATATATTATCATCTTCTAATGGTGATATACATATTATAAATACACGTCGGATAAATAACAAATACAATACCGGACCCAAATAGAAATAAAACGGAAAAGACACAATTTTAAAATTAGTATATGTCATCGGCTTGTCTCTACGTAATAGATAATGATAGTGCTGGCCCAACAGATTTCTTTGCGACTACATTTGGGCCTAGGCTGGACTCTTGCATCAAAACACTATCTCCATAACTAAATTAGTTGCAGGCATTTGTAGTTTTACAGTTCGTGCCTACAATATTTACATTTATTTCTGTTTTTAGTTTCAGCCTTATAGAAAGGAAGGCCCGACAGAAGCCTCCTACCCGATCCGAACCCAGACCCAAACACCACATAGTTGATATATTTGTGATGGTTGCCCGACTTTAAGTTGAAGAATGTGTGTATATATAGATATGAAGCCCGGATTTAGGTTAATAAGAAAATGAATTATAAATCGGCGGTGTGATTTATAGAACAAGGCTTATGTATACAACACATTTTGATGTTAGTATTTCGATTATGCCCTTATCTTATTGGCCTCTTCAAACATCACCCGTATGTTTCTTTCTCTCTGCATTTTCAAAAGATTTTAGTTACATAATGATACTAAGGACTTATTTGGTATAGGAATAATAGGGATAGAAATTTGTTCTCTCTATTTTATATCTTTTATATTAAATATTTAATAATAATAAATATATTTTTAATGAAATGTCCATTTTAAATTAAATTAAGATCTAAAATGAGTATTTATTAGAATAAAAATATTTAATTTTAAATAAATTATATAAAATATAAAAAATATGAAAGTAATTTTTTTATTCTTATAAATCTCGTACCCAACTAGCACTAAGAGATAAAATTTGGTTGAGATTTCACGGAAAAAAAGAGTTGCTATTTTGGTCCCTAGTCTCGAAGTTGTCAATTTGCCAAAGAATGTGTGTCGAATAGCCAGCGAAGGCCGATCCCTCTGTAGCTCCTTTTCAATTACATATATGTCGTAATTGACCACTGGTATTGAAGTTGGAAGAGCAGCCATTGACCCCTGCACTGAGGCAATAAAATTTAATCTTGTGGCTCGTCATGTGCGATATACTATATATATATATATAGATAGATATAAATAAATAAATAAATCACGGGGCCTTTCCGTTTTAGGAGACTCTAGGCCGACACCTAGTCTGCCTAGTGCTTGGGCTGGGCCTGCTGCCCTGCCTATACTCCCCTCATCTTTTCGGGACGAATGATAAATACAGGAGCACCAATTCGTATATCAATCGAAAAGAAGAGAAAAATAAGAAAAAAAAAAAAGATACGAAGACCGAAAGTATACATACTACAACTTGACTATGTGGACTACACTGTTGAATTAAGGCAGCTTACGTAAGAAAAGTCATATGCCAAAAAAAGACTTATCAATTCAGTATCGCGAATCAATTCGCTGGTCTAAAGCAAAATTTTAATCGGATCATTATATAATTCTTACACCGCCTCACATCTAAAATTTACACAACTTGACTTTATTATTGTACTCTTAAGATTAAAAAATAATAAAAATTACAGAAATAATTATCCAAAATTCTCAAGATATATATATATATATATATATATATATATATATATGATGTCGCAGCACCTTATTTATAATAAATGAAAACGAAAACCATCAGTTTTGCTTAAATGCCTGGCGTAACGTTGTCGGCATTACTTCCAGCACACACTACTAATTGAACCCATTTCCTACTCAGATAGGTACCGAGCGTCCCCATACTAACGTCCAAGTTTGATTCGAAGAAAATTAAGTAAAAAAAATATAGAAAAAAGAAAATAAAAAAAATTAATTTTCTTTTTTTTTGTTTGATTGTTGGAAAAAATATGTGGAAAATTGAATTCTTAAAAAATATTTTTAGTATTTAATGTATAGAAAGAAAATTTTAAAAAAAATTAAATATTATTGTTTAAATGTTTTTATATACATTGTTTTTGACTTTTGATAAGAGGTATATGATATTTTTCTCCGTTCACTTATGCATCCATTAAGATCGGCAGTAATGTATCATACTGAAATTAAGTATTTCAAAGGAATAAAAATGGAGAAGTAGAAACCAAAAATAATAATACTATATATATTCTTGGGATGCAATTAAAAATGAAAATTTAATAGATAGTAGTACTAAATAGTAACCCCTCCCCCTTATAAGTAAGCAGCGTTGCACGGGGAGGGGGATGGAAAACAATACGAAAACATCATTTCTTAAAAATTTAAGAAATGGGAACGACAGTAAACATAAAAAATTTATATATATATATACACACATATTATATATATATATACATATTAAATATATTAAATCTACTAAAATTAAAAGAGAAAAATAAAAAATTCCTAAAATTATTACCTATATTAGTTAATTTTAATCATTAAAAAATGTAATAAAAAATTAATTAATATTTTTTAATAAAATATTAATTAAATCATTTTCATATAAATTTTGATCCCAAAAAATTTTCGAAAGAGGAAATGTTTCCGAGACGGGGGACGGCACCTAACTGCTGTCTCCGTGCATCGCTGTAAGTAAGTACTATGTTTCTTTATTAATGTTAGGTATAAATTGTAGTAATTAATATTTTTAGTATATAATATTAAAACTATATAAATAATATTTTAATGCAATTTTAAAGTTTAAAATATATATATATATATATATATATATATATTTAAAAAAAATAAGTAATTAAAAATATTTTTAAATAAATTGAGCGAGTGCATGATTTGATTAGAAATGTAAATGGGGCAGGTATACCTATACCCGTATCCGTATCTGATAAAAAAAAATCCGTATCTATATCCGTATCCGTTGGATATCTGTTACCTGACGGATTATCCGTTTACTTGCTAATGGATATTATCTAGCACATAAATCTATTACCCAACGAATAAACCCATTTAAAGTTAAGCCAATTGATAATGTTAACATTAATTTATACTATATTTATTTTAAAATTAAGGATAAAATAGTAATTATATATCGAGTAAATGGATATAGATATATATATGAGTATGGTTACGGGTACGGATATAGATATCACATACCCGTACCCGTATCCGAACCTATCAGATACTTTTTTTTCATCCTCTGTATCCGTATTCATATTCGTTTATCTATATCCGTTTAAATATCCGTTGGACTTCGGATACAATCCGTACCGTTTAGATTCCTAAATTTGATTTTCTATTTTCTTATCCTGACTTCCACACTTTATTTATGTTTTGTGCATTGAATTAATGCATGCTATGCGTTTGGTACGCCCAAAGCTCCCAACAAAGTGATGGGTCTATGGCAGTAGAACGCCGTGTCCCCAGTTCCAGCCAACAATTACTAGATTTGATAGCTAGAGAAGGCAATCGAGTACAAAACCTTGTTACGAGTTCGGATGAATGGATTGATTTACATTGACATACTAATCATCTTGTTCTGTCCATCGTAAATCAATCAATTACTTTTTTTCCCTCTTTAAAAAGATTAGGACATTTGTAAGAATCATCTTTTTTTTTAAAAAAAAAAATTTGACCCTGCTATATTTATCTTTTGAGCGTTCGATCGAACTCTTTCTTAACTCAAAGAGTGGGATGGGGTGGATGGGTTGGTGATATTTGTCGGACAATCAAATCGCACTACATCCACTCTGTACGCTAATTAGTAGTAATAAACTATGCGCAGCCTTTCTACCTGTCTAAAGGGAGAAGGAAGCTGATGTTCGTTGACGAAGGATGTGCAAAATGAGTCGATGGATGAGGTACGAGTCGAAAAAATTTCCACCGATCTTTTTTTCTTTCCTCTGATAAAGATGAAGAAAGTATATTAGTTTCACTTTTCCTTTCATTTTTTCTCCCTTCTTTCTTTTTCTCTAATTTTTTTGGTAATCAAATGCATGAAAAATATTTTCTATTAGTTTTTTTTTTTCCTTTCTTCGTTTTTTTTTCATGAACCAAATGGAGCCTAAATGATAGTATACTACCAACCAACCAAGCTTCTACTATACTTGTAGTATTTGTACAACCGTACGCATCGTTAAAGCAATCCTCAAATGATTTTGTTGAAGCTCGGTGGCACGAAATCGACAGTGAAACACAATAGAACCATACGTGTAGATACAGATTTATGCCGTTGAGACGAAGAAGAGCGGAGTAGGAACCGGCGGGGACGCCTGCAACCGGTCATCATTTGCCTCCGATGCATTAGCTGTCATTTTTTAATCGACGGACCGCGAAGAATATCAAGTAGGGAGGTAGAGTACGGGTTCGAGCATGGAGTGAAGCATGATGAGGAAGGCGCAAGATGATGATAGGAACATCACACCGTATACGATCTGAACCAACACGTGTTGACTGTTCATGAGATACGAAGAACGTACGATGGTGAAAAACTGATGCAGCTGTGGTGAGCCTGCTTGCGGTGAAAATATTGAATCTTGCCCTATTATTCTTGGTTGTTTACATAATTATCACTCGCTTTTAGACATAGTTTTAAAAATCGGATCAGTCATTGAATCGGTATCATAACTGGTTCACTGGTTTAGTGGTCGAACCGGTGATATATTTTAAGTCAAAAAATATGAAATACATAGAAAATTAAACTATACATGAATTTGACCGGCTCCCAACCGGTTTTTTAACCAGTTCTAAGACCGATTTTTTGACCAGTTTATCGGTTTTCACTGGTCCGACCGGTTTTTGACCAGTTTTCACTGGTTCCGAGATCTTAAAAACCGGCACAAAAAATCTGACCGGTGACCCGACCAGTTCACCGGTTGGACCGGCCGGTCCGGTCCGGTTTTTAATACTAGGCTTTTAGACCTACTTAATTTAGAAAGTGGACATTTAGTATTTAATAAGTATGTATGGAGATAACCTTAAAATACTACAGTAGTATTAAATGTTGGGCCGAAAGTCCATTGGTGTAATAGGCTTGTAAACTTCAGTTTTTACTCTATATATGTATGGGCTAGGAAGAAGCCCGTGTGAAACAAATTAATTATTAACTACGGACAACCAATCAAGAAGATGAGTGATGAAGTCTCTATTACGACTGCTACGTCTGCATAGAGTTTCTGTCGATCATGCAGCGTGTGTGGAACTCAGAGAAAGTAGCTTTTTATTTTTATTTCTTCTTCTTCTTCTTATCCTTCCTTTTAAATTTTAATCATAGGAGGATCATAGCCGCGGGTACGATAGCTATCGAAAACTGTGATACTTGCTCAGTTGCTGGAGCCAAGTTAGTTGATCGCATGTAGTGGCACTCTAACCATGGCAGCCTAGGTTCTTTCGTCGGAAAAGAGATCGCGGACAACTAACGTAGATTGATGCATATAGTGATCTGGTTAATTATCAAAACCGTTGGGTGGCATGTTAGACTATATATGAAATGAATTATAAATAAAATATAATTTGATTATGAGGCTTACATTACTAATTAAACCCATTTTCTACGTATTGAGATAGCTAGCGCCCCCATTATACTACCAAGCAAACTTCTACCGTACTTGTAAGATATATATGTACATACATACATGCATACATACATATATATATAGATTTAGGCTCTCGTACAAACTATTACTTAAAATATAAATGTAGGAACTCTTAATTACCATTAGATTTAGAGGACTGAAGGGCCGAGATTAAAATAAATTTAAGTTAGGTATTTATTAAATCTTGACCATTGATTAAATACTAATCTAATGGTTATGATTAGTTCCTATAGATATATCTTACAAATAGTGTGTATGGGACCTTCAGTTTTGTAAACAGAGTTTGAAGACAAAACTCAAAAGAACAGGAATTCTATAGACAAAATTCCTAGACATTCGTTTAGGACCGTAAATTACCAAATTAGAATTCCTAAAGCAAACTACCAAAAACAGAAAGAAAAGGAGATAGAACAAACTAGTGATGAAGAAATTGAATCACCTCCTCATTCTCCTGGTATTTCTAATATAACCGATAATTAGTTAAACGTCCTTGAAAAGGAATTTGTTATAGACAAAGAATTCTTTAGAGCCGACTTTTACTCAGAACAAAGCACCGACAAAAGAAACTGGTTTATCAAAAATCTGTCAAAAGAAAGTCGAAAACTTCAGGAAGAATTCTACAAATTTATTGCTGACAACAAATGCAAAATAATATTTTTTGATTGGTTAGAAATAAAAATGCAAAGCGATGGTGTAAATCTAAAGAAATTAAAAAAATCACCATTCAAATCGAAAAAACCCATAACCAGTCGACCAAAAACCAAAACCTGGAAAACTGAAAGAGGAATAGTGGGCACAGAACATCCGCCTCTTCAAAATATTCAAATGCCTGCAAGGGAAAACACCCTTGAATTAAAACCTCTAAGACTGCCAAAAGAAGATGAACTTGAAAACACCAAAAATATTGTGTTACAAAATAATTTCACAAACGTTCATCTAAACACCATTGGCACCCAATTAAACAAACTAGATAAACAAATTCAAAAGACAATACTTCCGGCAATTCAAACTGTTTCAGAAAATAAACAATCTGAACCAAAGAAAATGCCTGTATTCAAACCATTTGAATTATCAAAATCCAGCCGTAACGAGGTTCAAACACAAAAAGTTGAATTCGTAACCGCAATTAAAGAAAAATTAAACTTAATTGCTCCCTCGACCTCATCTAGCCAAAATCAAAATCAGGTTCCGGATACACCTGACCAAACAGCCCAAATCAATATGGTAAACCAAACAGAACAAATAGAGTCTAACGAGGCCCAAGAGCCTGAAACTCCTGTAGTAGCCCGTTTAGGTGACCCAATGTCTTCTAGGGCTATAGTACCTAGACAAACAGCGCTAGACCTTAGTCTCAAAATTAGGCCCAACAAACTAGTCCAGCCCAGCTACAAAGCCAATGCACTATATGAATGGAATATAGATGAACTATCGGAATATCAAATTTTAGGCCTTTTACAACAAATGACTATGGCAGCAAACGCATACAAAGCCCAAATGAACACATCCGACAAAACTATAGCAGAACTCCTGATAGCAGGGTTCTCAGGACAATTAAAAGGATGGTGGGGTTTTCATTTGACTTCAAACAAACAAATAGATATTTTAGACGCCATTAAGGTAGATGAAAATGACGAAATCATCTTAGATAATGGAGAACCCATATCCGATGCCGTAGCATCCCTTATTCTGGCCATATCCTTACACTTCGTAGGAGACCTTTCACACCTTAAGGACAAAAATGGAGAATTATTGTCCAACCTTAGGTGTAAAAGACTTAACGACTTCCAGTGGTACAAAAATACTTTCCTAACTAGAGTCATGCTTAGGGAAGATTCAAACCAACCATTCTGGAAAGAAAAGTTTTTAGATGGTCTACCGCCTGTGTTAGGAGGAAAAGTAAGGAACAGAATCAAAGAAACTCATAACAATCAGATTCCTTACAACAAATTCACTTATGGCGAATTAATAAGTTTCACACAAAAGGAAGCTTTAAAAATTTGTCAAGATTTAAAATTCCAGAAACAACTCAAAAAGGAATTAAATCAAACCAAACAGGAACTAGGATCTTTCCGTAAACAATTTGACATTGTAGGAGTAACAAACAAACAATGTTCCGGAAATTGTAGACCTAGTCACCACAAAAGGACAAAACAGAAATATTTGCCTGCTCCGCAGAATCAAAAACAGATACCCTATTACCAGAAGTCAAAACCAAAGAATGGCAAAAATACAGTTTCATCTTCAAAAAATCCTGATTGGGGAAAAAGATTTAGAAACTATAGATGCTACAAATGTGGTAAGATGGGACACACCAAATCATTCTGCAAAACAAACAAAAAAATATGTGAATTAGACTTAGATGATGAAACTAGGGAAAAGATTCAAAGCCTCCTAGTATCCTCTGAGGATGATAACGAAAACCCAGAGTTAGATGAACTCCAAACAAAGTCATCTTCCTCTTCTAGCAGCTCCTCTGACCCAGAAGAAGAAGAGCCTGTAGAAAATCAAATGAATGTTTTAACAAAACAACAAAAAATGGTTTTAAATATAGTTCATTTAATCCCAGACCCATTAAAACAAGCTGAATACTTAGAAAAATTAATGGAGTCAATTGAAAAAGATGAACCACCTAAATCATTACAACAAAACATTCCTTCAAAACCGGCAAATGCTTATGATTTGACAAAGATTCTTAACAAACAAAAGAAATCAAAAGTTTTAACTCCGACAACTTCTGAACTCCAACATGAGATTAAATAAGTCAAAAAAGAATTGAAAGAGTTAAAATTAAAACAAGAATCTGAGATTCAAACCATACATGAGATACTATCAAAACAAGTCTCCAACTCATCTCCAGAATCTAGTGAACACGAAGAATCTGAAGATAATCAAAACATTGGTGAAGACTTAAATGAATTAATTTCACGAGAATTTCTTCACGTGTTAAAAGAAATAACCTCCCGCAAATATATCATCAGTATAACTCTTCGATTAAAAGATGGTTTCCAAATAAACACAGTCGCACTATTTGATACCGGTGCCGACTTAAATTGCATCAAAGAGGGAATTATTCCAAGAAGATACCTCTCAAAATCAAACGAGAAATTGTCTGCCGCAAACAGCCCCAGACTCAAAATCAAATATAAATGTGAAGCGGATTTAATTTGTAATAATTTACAAATCAAAACAACCTATTTGATAACCCCCGACATTAGTCAATCAGTTATCTTAGGTACTCCCTTCATTAATTTGATAACCCCTTACAAAGTAGGTTTGTCAGGAATTTATTTCAAATCAAAATGAACGAAAAATACTTTATCCTTTTTAGAAATCCCTAGGACTCGAAACCTAAACTTGTTAAAGGAAAACTTAATTTATGAAGATCAAATTAATCTTCTAATCAAAGGAAAACAAAATAATTTGGATTTCTTAAAACAAAATGTCAACTTTTCATGAATCCAAAACCAGTTAGAAACGAAACTAATTAAGGATAAGATTGACCAAATTAGAAATCAAATCGAAAAAGAGATTTGTTCTGACCTTCCAAACGCTTTCTGGTCTAGAAAAAACCATATGGTAGATCTCCCATACGAAGACACTTTTAATGAGAGACAAATACCAACAAAAGCTAGACCTATTCAAATGAACTCAGAATTAATTGACCACTGCAAACAGGAGATAAAAGATTTAGAATCAAAAGGTTTAATTTCTAAGTCTAGATCGCCTTGATCATGCGCAGCGTTCTACGTCAACAAAAATTCTGAAATCGAAAGAGGATCACCTAGGTTAGTAATCAATTACAAACCCTTGAATGATGCTCTCAAATGGATTAGGTACCCTATCCCAAATAAAAAAGATTTGCTTCAAAGACTTTATTTAGCAATAATCTTTTCAAAATTTGATTTAAAATCGGGTTTTTGGCAAATTCAAATCAAACCAGAAGACCGGTACAAAACAGCCTTTACTGTTCCTTTTGGACAATTTCAATGGAACGTAATGCCATTTGGATTAAAAAATGCTCCTTCTGAATTCCAAAGAATTATGAATGAGATCTTTAATCCGTATTCAAACTTTTGTTTAGTATACATAGACGACGTACTAGTATACTCAAATAGTTTAGATCAGCATTTTAGACACCTTAGGATTTTCCTTAGTGTCGCTAGGCATAGTGGACTAGTAGTTTCTAAGCCCAAAATTGCATTAGCCCAAACTAGGATTAGATTCTTAGGACATTTCATTGATTCAGGTAACATTAGGCCCATCGAGAGGTCCATAGAATTTGCGTCTAAGTTTCCAGACCAAATCCTAGACAAAACCCAACTCCAAAGGTTTTTAGGAAGCCTAAACTATGTCTTAGACTTCTGCCCAAATCTAAACCAGATTGCCAAACCTTTACAGTTTACACGACAGACTCAAAAAGAGCCCAAAACCATGGACTCAAGCCCATACGAATGTCGTCAAATATATCAAAGCCCAAGTCCAGTCCATCTCATGTCTGACCTTGGCAAACCCAAACCTTTTCAAAATTGTTGAGACCGATGCCTCCGAACTTGGATACGGTGGTATTCTCAAACAGTCCCAAGCCCAAACACTTGAACAGTATTTGGCCCAAACCAAACAGTCTCAACCCAAACCTGAAACAGTGATCCAATTCACTTCCGGACACTGGACCCAAACCCAACAGAACTATTCGACTGTCAAAAAAGAAATATTCGCAATAGTTCAATCCATAACCCAATTCCAGTCCGATCTGCTTAACCAAAAATTCCTGTTACGCGTTGACTGTAAATCTGCAAAACAGATTCTCAAAAAGGACATACAGAACGTCGCCAGCAAACAGATCTTTGCCAGGTGGCAATCGATCCTTTCTGTATTCGATTTTAAAATTGAGTACTTAAAAGGTGAAGATAACTCACTCCCGGATTTTCTTACACGAGAATTTCTCCAAGGGTGCTCTCTGCAAGACCATGCCTCCTCGAAAGAAAGGAAAGGAGAAGGTCCAAGAAATCTTGGCTGCAAAGCCAAAGATCAAATCGTGGTATGAAGCCACCGTGGAAGACGAAGCGGTAGCAGCTGCTTCCTCAAACCAAGAAGCACAAACTTCTTCAAACACAGATGTTCAAAAGTGGGTAGAAAATCTTATCAATCTCCTGAAGTATTCAAAGCACTTCAGCAAATAACGGAACAAGTTCAGAGTTCTCAACCTGAATGCAAAGGTACGTGTTCCTCAAACTCTGTTTACAAAACTGAAGGAGGAATTTTAATACCTCTCGCTCCTTCAAAAGAAATTTCAAAAATTTCTTCTGACAAACAGATTTGCAAAATTACGGCCTTGAGATCGAGGATTTCAAGACTCGAAAATGTTTTAGAAATAAAACCAGCTTTTCAGAAAAAAGCTGAGTATTTTACAAAATAGAATTTTCAAATCATTTCAAACCTCGAAGATGGATTCCATCATCAGGATCCCTTCGTCGCCCTTCGAAAAATATTTTCTGGTTGGGATTTCAAACCATGGGACGTGACTGCACCCCATGCGTATTATAAGTCGATCTTAGAGTATATAGGTTCAGCTTCGTTTCGAATCTTCAAATTACCCCAAACCAAAAATGAAGCCGCTTACTCAACCTGTCAACTACACAGGGTTATTCTTCCCGCGGACTAAGGACAAAGTCTCGAATTGCCTCGCAGACTACCTGATTCGTACAAATTCATCCCAAACGTAAAGTTGAATTTCAATTACTGGGATTATCAATAGGCTTGGTGGAATTTCTTCTTCACAGAGAATTCTAGAAAGTCATACTCTTGGTTATTGTTCTTCAAAAACTTCAACCAAACACATTACCCAGTCTGGTTCATTAGATGGTGGAGAGACTTCGGTGCCATCCCAGACATCCTGCCCGAACAGGTATCAAAGTCACTTGAACTATTCAAAAGCCTCTACAAACCCACAAAAGATGATAGGGTTTTACCCCCTATCTTTGCCTTCTGCTCCAAACTATTCTGCCCCTGGGTATTTGGCTGGTCAGCAGAGATTCACGAGATTGAAGGAGTCCCTGCTTTGGTCCGCCACTTCAAAGTCAAATGATGGTCAAAGTACCAAACGTTTGAGAAAGTCTCGGAATAGGCCGTTCGCAAACTCATCAGCACTCAACCGGCCTCCTCTTCGATAAATAAGGTTCTAGCCAGGTCCGAAGATTCAAATTTTCTGGCTCAAAATTCCGTTACAGCAGCCAAGCTTGCAGCCGCAAAGAATGAGGATGAGTACTTAGCCATCCTAGGCGAGGTACTATCTCAAACCAAACAAGGAGAGTCTGAAGCCTTGTCAGCCATTCCAGAGATAGACTTTGGTGACGAGAACGAAGACGACTATTACGGGATACTACCTCCTATCCGGTAGACAGTACAAATACAGGTATCATCAGTGGAGGACTACGCATCCGCATGCGTCAAAGATCGTGGCAGACAAAAATTATTCCTGCCAGCCAAAAGCTCGTGTCGAGTCAAAAGTGTTGTCCTCAAAAGAAGTAGGAATCTACTTTCGGCTACTTTCGGCGATTGACGTTTTTACCATGGTAAAAGAATAAAGTAAAAGCAAAAGAGAAAAACGACAAAGGAATCTGTGGCAAAGGACGATCACGTGGATTACTGTAGTTTTTCTAGGAAAACTTTTACTATTTGTACTTTTACCCTGTACTATTCAAACTTTTCCTGTAGACGGTATTGTAGGTAGTACGACTTTTTACTGTTTACTTTTCGGTGGATTCCCGAATCCACTTTTCAAATCTGTGAGTACCTGACCCCTCCTTCTATATAAGGGGCCTTAGGAATTCATTGTTAGGGGTCGGCATTTGGAGAGGCAAAACGACCAGTTCAAACATCAAATAAAACTTCAAACTTCTATCCTATCAATCCATTTTCCTTTCTTTAATTTCCCCTGCTGTTTCTAACTATCTGTCTATCCTCCCCTGCTTTCTTCTTTATATTCTTCAGGTTGCCCGTCTGTATCCCGAGATCCTTGGCGTACATATATAGGGAGAGAGAGATATATTTTTTATATGATCACGATTCACGTATATGATTTATAGGTAAAATAATATATTTTCTTCTTATAATTATAGTATATGGATATGTACGTTTTCATGTCCGTGTGTCTATATATTATTTAATATTCTATGTTTTTATGCATATTTAATTTAATACATAAATTAATAACTAGTTAATTTTAATTTTTTATTCAAATTAGTAACAAATGAAAGATAGAAAATGCACTCATAATGTACTATACAATTTTTTTTAAAATGATGTATTATGTTTAGTTTGCCATATCAACATTTTGTTTACTTTTACTGCTTATACTTTATATAAAGCTTGACCAAATTAAGTTATAATATGGTCATATTTTTTTTACCTATATAGATAAATAGGGCTTTAGCCACACAAATATTTTCTTATACCAAATTAAAGGTGAGTCAACAGTAAAAATATATTTCTATTGCAAATTCATGCCGACAATACCACGAAAATGGGTTTTGATAACGGTAATTTTTGGACTTAGATAACAGTTTTTGACTATTATCAGATCTCCCATTGCTGAATGTTTAATAACGGTTCCAAAACTATTATCAAAATTCTCTAAAGACATACCGATGCTAGACTTTTGATAACGTTTGCTGGCCAGAATCGTTATTAAAACTCATATTTAATAACGGTTTCTGTCCATATCCATTATTAAAATTTTACATCTCTATAATTTTAAAAGCTAGATACAATCAAACAACATTAGCAAAATGTGGAGTCACATAGTGAACTAATAAGAAGCACGAGGGAGTTGAATCCTCCTAATTGTCCATCGAACTACATACCACAGATTCCATCATTATTGAATCATATAGCCGGTCTTAATAACAACAATGAATAAAACAACATTGAGCAAATTAACAAAAAAATAAAATAAATGAAAAACTAAGCTAATCTATTGCCTCAAAATTTCCTCCATTTTTCATTCCAAAAATCAAACATACATAAGTAAAGAAAGACATATCTAAAACCAAATAGGAGCAATCAAGAATAAAAATCAAACACTTAAAAACTGATATGAGGAATCGTCAAATTTTTTGGCTAAAAAAAAATCAAAATTGAATACAAATCAAGCAAAGCTAAAAAAAAGTAACATGACTAACAATTCACCTCTAAGATCAATGCTAAAATTATATTTCACATATGAGATCTGAGCCAAAGAAGAATAAGGAGCACAAAAAATCAAGTAGTGACAATGAAACAAGACAACCCAGATCTAAAAAAGAAGCCATGCAAATCAAACATTTATGAAATGCCCCGAAAAGTTCTAATTTTAAATAGTATATTTAAATGAAATTTATTATGATATTTAATTAATTATAAATTATTTGATTAGAATAAAAGGAAATTAATTAGGACAAATTAAGAAGAAAATTATTACTATTTTTAATTAGGAGAAATTTGGGTATTTTAGCTAGTTAAGGATTTTATTTTAGAAATTAACAAAATAAATTATTTTATTTAAAATAAGGAGGATAAAATAGTTCCAAATTAATATTAATTTTATAAATAATTTAATGGAAGAAAATTAGGGTGTTTTGCTAATTAAAATGAAATTTATGGAAAATATTTAAAAAACCCCGAAACTAGCCTAAAAAGGGGAATTTAATATTTTTGTTAAACAAATATTTTATATTAAATACCCAAAATATTCTAATTAATTTATTTAAACCCAAAACCTTATTTTCTTCCTTTTTCTTTTTTTTCCTCTTTCTTTTTCTTTTCTCCTTTTCTTTCTTTTCTCTTTTTTTTTCCTCCTTCTTCCGCCGAATGGGCCAGGCGCGGCCCAATTCTCTTTCCTTTTTCTTCCTTTCTTCTCCCGCGGCCCAGCGGCGCTGGCCTTCTCCCTGCGTGCGCCTAGACGCGGCGTTTTGGTCGATTGTATGTCGAAACGCTGTGTCTCGTTAAGTGAGGGCTTAACCGGCGCGCGAACCGCCCGGTTCTCCTCTTTTCTTTTCCTTCCTCGGGCGACCGGCCCATCTTCTTTCTTCTTCCTTCTCCCTCCGTCTTCCCCCGACGCTGCAACGAAACCTTCGACCCCATCAATGGCCTCTTCGGCTACGATGATTAATACCGGTCGTTTCTTGCCTCATTGTCTTCCTCTTAACTCCAGGAATAAATTGGCATAATTTTCGTGCGTTAAATCTCGCCCGTTTCTTCTCCCCAACGTCGCGAACCATCGAATCCAACCCAAACGATATCCGACCGTTTTCCGCCGCTGGCTGCCCAAATTCTTGCATTTAAAACTTCCATGTCGACCTCCAGCTCCTCATTATCCATTCCAACATCTATAAATAGCTTAGTTGTAAGAGTTTTTGGAGTTTTTCTCCCCCGAAAACCCTAAGCAGGGGCTGGCCGCCACCATGACTTCAGACGCTTCCCCTGCTGCTTATATTCAACCTCCACGCCACCGCAGCATTCCAATTTCTTCCCCGAAAATTTCTCTAGACAACTAAACCATTTTTAACCTTCAATTCCTCCTGTGTAGGCCTCCATAGTCGTGCCAAGTTTGCTTCTCACCTCGTCAGAATTTTCACCCAGAAAACCTTAAGCCGCCGTCCTCCGCCGTTTCAGCCACTTTTACTGCCCTCTGAACCACCCAAAAACTCCCTCTAATCATCCTCTACCGAATCAAAACCTTATTTTAATTTTTCCCCTGCTCCTTCTCTCTTTTTCTTTATCTTTTTCCTTTTAGATCATTTTTCCGGCCACCTCCGTGAACCACCGTCGGTGCCGCCCATTCCTGCCGACTCAAGGTGAAATCCTGGACCTCCTTAGACATTATTTACTAATTATTGTAAATTATTCCATTTTTATTTTATTTATTGGTAACTATTCGAATATAATAATAATTTCCTTGCTACTAATATTATTATTATTTGATGTAAAATTTATGTAGAGTTGTACTTGCAGGGTGGAGAATGCTAATAAAATAATTTTATTGTTATTTCCGAATTTTAAGATATTAATTGAATTATTATATGATTATTATCATTTTTCTTATTATTATTAATATTATAATTATTAGAATAATTATTATTAACATTTTATTAATTATTCTGGAAAATCTTAGGCCCAAATTTTGTATTAACATTCGCACTTATGTATTTTAGTATTATTATTCCTATTGTTCTTATAACCATTAATAATAATATTATCATTATCTTTATTATTTCAATATTAGTATATATGTCATTAATTTTATTATTAATATTAATGAATAATAGGTCATTAGTTATAAGTAGGGTCGAAACCCCACTTTAAAATTTAAAGCTTAGATATTATTGTTATTGTTATTATTATTATTATTATTATTGATATTATATATATTTATAATATTTAAGTTATTATAGAATTATTATTATTATTATTATTATTATTATTATTATTATTATCTTTACTCATATTATTTTGGTGAGGGGCAGAAACCCTTATATCACCTTTTTATTTTGAAATGCCTTAGTTTTATTATTAATATTCTACCAATATTTTATAGAGTCAATTCTAATATAATAATTTTTAATTAAAAATAAGGTCTTGGGATAAGTTAGAAATGATAGCATACTTAAGAGAAAACCTAATCCTAGTATTTTTCCCATAGTAGGTGAGCCCAACCAAAGTCCTCAAGTGTTATAGGAGCGTGCTCCAAGACAGGTGACGTTTTAGGTAAGGGGTGCTAAGGCCATACTTGTATTATATGAATTTTATGCTATGCATGCCATGTGATGTTAACTATAGTGTATTTCGTCTGAATGTTGTATAAGTGTTATTAATACAGCATGATTATGGATTGAAGTATGTTGGTGTGGATAAATGGTGGCATGAGAATCATATGTACTTTGATGTTGTATTGTTGTATAATGTGGTTTCAAGACATGCATGATGTGATTGTAAAATAATGATGTAGTTGTAAATTATTGACGAGGTTGCTTGGTGATTAGTGTTTTGCATGAGGATTAGGGTTTGCATAAAAGTAGGGTTTCCATGGAAAATGGGTTTGCATGGGAGAATAGGGTTTGCATGGAAATATATTTTACGTGGAGTTAGGGTTTGCATGAGAGAATAGGGTTTGCATGGAAATATGTTTTACGTGGAGTTAGGGTTACATGGGAGCTAGGGTTGCATAAGAGTTAGGGTTCTGCATGGAGTTACATGCAGCTAGGGTTTGGCATAAAATAGTATGGTGTTTGTAGTTTGCATGAAATAGTAGGGTGATAGGGTTTTACACAAAACGGCATGGTGTTAGGGTTTCATGTAAAATGGTACGGTATTAGAGGCTTGCATGGAATGGTATGATGTTAGGGTTTGCATGGAAGCATGGTCTACGTGGAGTTAGGGTTTTGCATGGAAGTTAGGGTTTTGCATGGGTGCTAGAGGGTGTCATAGCTAACTATAGTGGTGATGACTAACCAAGGTTGGAGGGGTCGACCTAAGATGAAGAGTAAGCATGGTGGGTGGCTGACGTATAAGTCTTGATGATTTCAAAATAAGACACATAAAATATTAATTACTTAAAGTGGAAGATGTTGAGCCGGGCCCAGACCGATCCACCGGCATAATAGTGGCAGGGAATGTTTTCCCTCGCGACCGATCCACCGGCTAAAATAGTGGCAGGGCATGTACCCTCGCGACCGATCCACCGGCTATAATAGTGGGGGATCCCGAGCTCAACAAACCAAACTATATGTGTTGTTAAGATATGATAAGACACTAATTACTTACAGTGGAACACCGTACGACAAAGGGGCCAGACCGATCCACCGGCATATAATAGTAGCAGGGTATGTTACCCTCGCGACCGATCCACCGGCATATAATAGTGGCAGGGCATGTACCCTCGCGACCGATCCACCGGCTAAAATAGTGGGGTTCCCGTAATCGTATGGACTTGATAAAGAATATGGTGAAATTAATTTGATAAAGGATTAATGAAGTAATTAATTTAAACTATAAGTATTATTTTGGCATTTCCACCTGTTCGTTCTTTTTGCCTTTACGTTATTGTTGATGATTATGCCTTTTCTTATTCTGCATGGGTTATGTGTTTATATGTTGGCATTAGCACTCGGTTACCTTACTCAGTACGTAGCGTACTGATCACCCGTTTCATGGGTGCTGCTCATTCCAACGAGTAGAAGGCCCATCTGATTTCCTGCAGGTAGGAGATATGTATTATGATGCTATAGATGTCTATGGGACCTCAGGTGGGGACAAGTGATGATCGGGATGGATCGATTATCAGAGTGACGTGGCCGGTTTTCCTTTGAATTTATTATTACTATCCTATCTATTTATGAATAATACTTTCGAAACTACTTCATTATTATAGTTATTTCTCTTTCTTGAAAAACTACCCTCGTATTCGGAATTGAATAAAGAATTATGCGTATCTGTTTCCGTATCTTTGAATCTGGATTATCCATTAATGCTTACTGAGTTGTTTACTGAGTTGTTTCTTTAGCCTTAGCACTTAGTATTGGAATGGTAGGAGTGAACCGGTTTGGTACTAAGTGTGGCGGTAACATTTCCAAAATTTACGATTTAAGTTATAAGTAAAAAAAAAGTATGTAAATTTTGGGGTGTTACAAGTTGGTATCAGAGCGGTCGATCTTGTTGACCATGCTCGTTTTTGGAAAAAAAAAATATATATTTTGGAAGTTGCTATTGAATTTCGAAAAGAATTTTCCACCTTAACGGAGAACCATTCTATTTTCTAAATTTTTTTTTGGATCCCGACCACGGTGAGGAGTAAAAGAGTAGATTAGGGTTCCCTATGTGGTAGAAAACCTTGCTAAATATTCTTGAACCAATGAGTTGTCTCTAAGTGTTTATTTTCCTGCAGCGAAATGGTGAAAAACGGGAGGATTAACCGTTTAGAGGATGCCGTCATCGCTTTTCTTGAGTTCACCCAGCAAAACCATAGTGCTGGAGAGGATTGGCTTCGGAGGGTTACGGGACATCATCCTCCGACATACTCTGGGGAGGAGAATCCAGTGATTTTAGAGGGGTGGATCCGCGATCTGGATCGCACCTTTGAGGCCGTGGATTGCCCAGCTGACCGGCGACCCAACATTGCAGCTTTCTTCCTCTGGGGTGTAGCAGACGCTTGGTGGGAAGAGTTTCGTGCCAGAGAAGGTTCCCCGGCTACTTGGGAAGAAATTAAGACCTCCCTACGCACCAGATTCTATCCCGAGAGCCTGAAGAGGGATAAGCTTCGGGAGTTTATGCAGCTGACACAGGGGCCGATGACCATCCGCCAATATTATGCCCGCTTCATAGAATTGCTCTGGTTTGCTCCAGGAATTGCCGCCAACGAGTCCACCGTGGTGTTTCAATTTGAGCAGGGATTGAACTTCAGCATCCGTCGTATGATGGGTGCAGTGCCTTTCACTGACTTAGCATCCCTTTATGAGCGTGCTTGCATTGCAGACACGTTGGTACACGAGCAGACTGCCATCCTTGGGAAGAGGAAGCCCGAGGTACAGAGTTCGGGAAGTAGAACTCAGCCTAGGTTTGGAGATTCCAAGAGGCCCCCACCGAGAGATCGCAACAGAGATCAAGGACCCCCAAGAGGAACAGTTTGTAGGAGGTGTAGCCGTAATCATCCAGGTAGAGATTGCAATGGCAGGTTGGTAACTTGCCAGAATTGTGGGAAGCGGGGACACAGGACGATTGAGTGTTGGAGGCCCCCGCGTTTTCAATAGAGTCAGCCCCGATCATTTCAGCAAGGGGGAGCTCTTATACCTCAGCAGCAGGCCTATCAGCAGCACCGACAGAACTCGTCCCAGCAGTATTATCAAAGAGCACCTGCTCCATCTGGTGCCCTAGTTCGGGAGACAGGGGGGACGACCACAGGGACCTAAGCCTCATCCTCAGAAAGGAGGCCAGTCAGGAGGGCACCTGAACGTTATCAGTCAAGCCGAGGCAGACCGACAGTTGGATGTTGTTACTGGTATGTTTACCATTTATTCATTGCCAGCTTATGTGCTATTTGATTCGGGAGCCACATTATCCTTCATTTCCTCTGCTTTTGCTGCTAAGGCTGGTTTGTCACCATCTGCTAGAATAGAACTATCTGTTATGCTTCCATCGGGTGACAGGATGGAGTGTAGTCGGAGGTTTTCCGACGTGGCCTTAGATATAGGAGGGGTAGACTTCCTAGTGGATCTGGTCGGGATGGATCTAAAAGAATTCGACGTAATTCTAGGCATGGATATGTTGGGAAAGTACAAAGCGGTTATTGATTGTGCCCAGGAGCGGGTGATTCTGCGAGGCCTAAAGGGTACTAGGGTTTCATATCGAAAGACTCAACCCGAGCCGACCACTAAGGTTGTATCAGCGGTGGCATTGAATGCTTTGATCCGGAAGGGGTGTCCTCTATATTTATGCAGTGTGAAGGAGCTGAATAAGGATCTAACATCTTTGGACAATATTCCGGTAGTTAAGGAATTTTCGGACGTTTTCCTAGAAGAAATACCAGGCATGCCTCCCGTCCGAGAAATTGATTTCAAGATTGATCTAGTGCCGGGAGCTGAGCCTGTTTCCAAGGCACCTTACAGAATGGCGCCGGTGGAATTGAAAGAATTGAAGGTTCAGTTGGAGGAACTATTGGAGCATGAGTATATCCGACCAAGCGTATCATCGTGGGGAGCGCCGGTATTGTTTGTAAAGAAGAAGGATGGTAGTCTTCGACTCTGCATTGACTACCTGGGATTGAACCATTTAACGGTGAAGAATCGATATCCACTCCCGAGAATTGATGATTTATTTGACCAGCTAAAGGGAGCCACGGTGTTTTCCAAGATAGATTTGAGGTCCGGGTACCATCAATTGAGGATCGCTGATGCGGACATCATGAAGACTGCATTTCGAACGCGATATGGGCATTATGAATTTACGGTGATGCCCTTTGGACTTACAAATGCCCCGGCAGTGTTCATGGACTTGATGACGAGGATATTTAGACCCTTCCTCGACCAGTTTGTGGTGGTTTTTATTGATGATATTCTGATATATTCCCGGGGAGATGGGGAGCACGAGCAACATCTACGCACCATTTTGAGCACATTAAGAGAGCATCATCTGTATGCGAAACTATCAAAGTGCGGGTTTTGGCTCCAAGAGGTCGCATTCCTTGGTCACATTGTATCGGCGGAAGGAGTGGCTGTGGACCCTGCTAAGATTGCAACAGTCACAGAGTGGAAGCCCCCTACGAACATATCGGAGATTAGGAGTTTTCTAGGTTTGGCTGGATACTACAGACGATTTGTGCAGAACTTTTCTAAGATAGCCAGACCTTTGACTAATCTCTTGAAGAAGACTACAAAGTTCCAATGGGATGAGGCTTGTGAAGAGGCTTTCTGAGAACTGAAGAAGAGGTTGACCACTGCACCAGTGTTGACTTTACCCGAGGAGACCGAGGAGTTTGAAGTTTATAGCGATGCATCCAAGCATGGTTTAGGATGCGTGCTGATGCAGAAGGGTAAAGTGGTAGCTTATGCCTCACGACAGTTGAAGAAACATGAGCAGAATTATCCCGCGCATGATCTTGAGTTAGCTGCTGTTGTGTTCGCTTTGAAGATTTGGAGGCATTATCTCTACGGGGTGAAGTGTAAATTCTTTACAGATCACAAGAGTCTTAAGTATATCTTCACACAGAAGGAGCTCAACCTGAGGCAGAGAAGATGGTTGGAGCTGGTAAAGGATTATGACATTGAGTTGACCTACCATGAGGGTAAGGCCAATGTGGTTGCTGATGCTCTCAGTAGGAAGACTGTACATTCTATGCCATGTCGTGTGATTGCTGATCAGACAATAAAGGAGTTAGCAGACCTAGAGATTGAGATGATTCAGCAGGGAGATCTCGAAACTCGTATGAATGCCTTAACGCTCACTCCGACTATATTTGAAGAGATCCGAGCCGGCCAGGTGGGAGATGTCATGTTGGAAAGGATTCGACAGAAGATGCAGGAAGGCAAGGCCGAGGGGTTCAGAGTCCATGAGGACGGCAGTATTCGATTCAAGGGTCGTTGGTGTGTGCCCCAAAGATGTATAGACCTTAAGCATCGTATTATGGAGGAGGGACATCAGACTCCCTATTCGGTTCACCCGGGAGGATCGAAGTTATACAAGGATCTCAAAAAGGTGTACTGGTGGCCACGTATGAAAAGAGAGGTAGCCGAGTTTGTATCTCGGTGTCTTGTGTGTCAGAAGGTTAAGATCGAACATCAAAGACCAGTGGGATTACTTCAGTCTTTGGAGGTGCCGGGGTGGAAATGGGACTCCATTTCTATGGACTTTGTGAGTGGATTACCAAGGACCCGAAGCGGTTGTGATACCATCTGGGTTATTGTTGATAGATTGACCAAGTCAGCCATATTCATTCCTATGAAGTCCACCTGGAGTATGGAGCAGTTAGCCAGCGCATATATGAAATTTGTGGTCAGCCGTCACGGGGTCCCTAAGGATATTGTTTCCGATCGAGATTCGAGGTTCTTATCTCACTTTTGGCAAAAGTTACAAGAAGTTTTAGGTACCAAACTGAAGATGAGCACAGCCTTTCACCCTGCCACAGACGGGCAGACAGAATGGACCATTCAGACCTTGGAGGATATGTTGAGAGCGTGCGTGTTGGATTTCCAGGGGGGTTGGGAGGAACGCTTGCATCTGGTGGAGTTTTCATATAATAACAGTTATCATGCCAGTATTGGGATGGCTCCCTTCGAAGCATTGTATGGACGGAAGTGCAGGATGCCCTTGTGTTGGAGCGACATTAGTGAGACGATCGTGTTGGGACCAGAATTAATAGAGGATATGACTCGTCAGGTTAGACAAATTCAGGATCGGATGAAAGAAGCCCAAAGCAGACAAAAGAGTTATGCCGATCAGAGGCGTAGGGATGGAGAATTTGAACCTGGAGACAAGGTGTTATTAAGGGTTTCACCTACGAAAGGAGTGCAGAGGTTCGGAAAGAAGGGTAAATTGAGCCCTAGATATATCGGTCCCTATGAGATATTAGAGCGAGTGGGCGAAGTTGCCTACAGATTGGCTCTTCCTCCAGAGTTGGCACGAGTGCATAATGTGTTCCACATTTCTCAGCTAATGAAGTATGTTGTCGATCCGTCGCACGTAATTCAACCAGATGAGGTTGGACTGGATGATTTGATGACTTACGAGGAACGACTAGTGAGGATTCTCGACACTAAGTTGAGGAAGACTCGTACGAGTTCGGTGCCTCTGGTTAAGATCTTATGGAGTCGCTATGGAATCGAAGAAGCTACTTGGGAGACCGAAAAAGAGATGCGAGAAGCATACCCGGAGCTTTTTGTGGAAGGTTAGATTTTTTTTTATCTGGTTTGTCCCTAAGGGGGTAGTTGATTTAAGTTTAGTTAATAAATTTTTATTCCAGATTCTTAGAGTTTCCTAGCCTTTTCTTAGGATAACCGCAGGAGACTTCGGGGGCGAAGTCTGTTTTTAAGGGGGTAGTAATGAAATGCCCCGAAAAGTTCTAATTTTAAATAGTATATTTAAATGAAATTTATTATGATAGTTAATTAATTATAAATTATTTGATTAGAATAAAAGGAAATTAATTAGGACAAATTAAGAAGAAAATTATTACTAATTTTAATTAAGAGAAATTTGGGTATTTTAGCTAGTTAAGGATTTTATTTTAGAAATTAACAAAATAAATTATTTTATTTAAAATAAGGAGGATAAAATAGTTCCAAATTAATATTAATTTTATAAATAATTTAATGGAAGAAAATTAGGGTGTTTTGCTAATTAAAATGAAATTTATGGAAAATATTTTAAAAAACCCGAAACTAGCCTAAAAAGGGGAATTTAATATTTTTGTTAAATAAATATTTTATATTAAATACCCAAAATATTCTAATTAATTTATTTAAACCCAAAACCTTATTTTCTACCTTTTTCTTTTTTTTTCCTCTTTCTTTTTCTTTTCTCCTTTTCTTTCTTTTCTTTTTTTTTTTCCTCCTTCTTCCGCCGAATGGGCCAGGCGCGACCCAATTCTCTTTCCTTTTTCTTCCTTTCTTCTCCCGCGGCCCAGCGGCGCTGGCCTTCTCCCTGCGTGCGCCCAGACGCGACGTTTTGGTCGATTGTATGTCGAGACGCTGCGTCTCGTTAAGTGAGGGCTTAACCGGCGCGCGAACCGCCCGGTTCTCCTCTTTTCTTTTCCTTCCTCGGGCGACCGACCCATCTTCTTTCTTCTTCCTTCTCCCTCCGTCTTCCCCCGACGCTGCAACGAAACCTTCGACCCCATCAATGGCATCTTCGGCTACGATGATTAATACCGGTCGTTTCTTGCCTCATTGTCTTCCTCTTAACTCCAGGAATAAATTGGCATAATTTTCGTGCGTTAAATCTCGCCCGTTTCTTCTCCCCAACGTCGCGAACCGTCGAATCCAACCCAAACGATACCCGACCGTTTTCCGCCACCGGCTGCCCAAATTCTTGCATTTAAAACTTCCATGTCGACCTCTAGTTCCTCATTATCCATTCCAACATCTATAAATAGCTTAGTTGTAGGAGTTTTTGGAGTTTTTCTCCCCCGAAAACCCTAAGCAGGGGCTGGCCGCCACCATGACTTCAGACGCTTCCCCTGCTGCTTATATTCAACCTCCACGCCACCGCAGCATTCCAATTTCTTCCCCAAAAATTTCTCTAGACAAATAAACCATTTTTAACCTTCAATTCCTCCTGTGTAGGCCTCCATAGTCGTGCCAAGTTTGCTTCTCACCTCGTCATAATTTTCACCCAGAAAACCTTAAGCCGCCGTCCTCCGCCGTGTCAGCCACTTTTACTGCCCTCTGAACCACCCAAAAACTCCCTCTAATCCTCCTCTACCGAATCAAAACCTTATTTTAATTTTTCCCCTACTCCTTCTCTCTTTTTCTTCATCTTTTTCCTTTTAGATCATTTTTCCGGCCACCTCCGTGAACCACCGTCGGTGCCGCCCATTCCTGCCGACTCAAGGTGAAATCCTGGACCTCCTTAGACATTATTTACTAATTATTGTAAATTATTCCATTTTTATTTTATTTATTGGTAACTATTCGAATATAATAATAATTTCCTTGCTACTAATATTATTATTATTTGATGTAAAATTTATGTAGAGTTGTACTTGCAGGGTGGAGAATGCTAATAAAATAATTTTATTGTTATTTCCGAATTTTAAGATATTAATTGAATTATTATATGATTATTATCATTTTTCTTATTATTATTATTAATATTATAATTATTAGAATAATTATTATTAACATTTTATTAATTATTCTGGAAAATCTTAGGCCCAAATTTTGTATTAACATTCGCACTTATGTATTTTAGTATTATTATTCCTATTGTTCTTATAACCATTAATAATAATATTATCATTATCTTTATTATTTCAATATTAGTATATATGTCATTAATTTTATTATTAATATTAATGAATAATAGGTCATTAGTTATAAGTAGGGTCGAAACCCCACTTTAAAATTTAAAGCTTAGATATTATTGTTATTGTTATTATTATTATTATTATTGATATTATATATATTTATAATATTTAAGTTATTATAGAATTATTATTATTATTATTATTATTATTATTATTATTATTATTATTATCTTTACTCATATTATTTTGGTGAGGGGCAAAAACCCTTATATCACCTTTTTATTTTGAAATGCCTTAGTTTTATTATTAATATTCTACCAATATTTTATAGAGTCAATTCTAATATAATAATTTTTAATTAAAAATAAGGTCTTGGGATAAGTTAGAAATGATAGCATACTTAAGAGAAAACCTAATCCTAGTATTTTTCCCATAGTAGGTGAGCCCAACCAAAGTCCTCAAGTGTTATAGGAGCGTGCTCCAAGACAGGTGACGTTTTAGGTAAGGGGTGCTAAGGCCATACTTGTATTATATGAATTTTATGCTATGCATGCCATGTGATGTTAACTATAGTGTATTTCGTCTGAATGTTGTATAATTGTTATTAATACAGCATGATTATGGATTGAAGTATGTTGGTGTGGATAAATGGTGGCATGAGAATCATATGTACTTTGATGTTGTATTGTTGTATAATGTGGTTTCAAGACATGCATGATGTGATTGTAAAATAATGATGGAGTTGTAAATTATTGACGAGGTTGCTTGGTGATTAGTGTTTTGCATGAGGATTAGGGTTTGCATAAAAGTAGGGTTTCCATGGAAAATGGGTTTGCATGGGAGAATAGGGTTTGCATGGAAATATATTTTACGTGGAGTTAGGGTTTGCATGAGAGAATAGGGTTTGCATGGAAATATGTTTTACGTGGAGTTAGGGTTACATGGGAGCTAGGGTTGCATAAGAGTTAGGGTTCTGCATGGAGTTACATGCAGCTAGGGTTTGGCATAAAATAGTATGGTGTTTGTAGTTTGCATGAAATAGTAGGGTGATAGGGTTTTACACAAAACGGCATGGTGTTAGGGTTTCATGTAAAATGGTACGGTATTAGAGGCTTGCATGGAATGGTATGATGTTAGGGTTTGCATGGAAGCATGGTCTACGTGGAGTTAGGGTTTTGCATGGAAGTTAGGGTTTTGCATAGGTGCTAGAGGGTGTCATAGCTAACTATAGTGGTGATGACTAACCAAGGTTGGAGGGGTCGACCTAAGATGAAGAGTAAGCATGGTGGGTGGCTGACGTATTAGTCTTGATGATTTCAAAATAAGACACATAAAATATTAATTACGTAAAGTGGAAGATGTTGAGCCGGGCCCAGACCGATCCACCGGCATAATAGTGGCAGGGAATGTTTTCCCTCGCGACCGATCCACCGGCTAAAATAGTGGCAGGGCATGTACCCTCGCGACCGATCCACCGGCTATAATAGTGGGGGATCCCGAGCTCAACAAACCAAACTATATGTGTTGTTAAGATATGATAAGACACTAATTACTTACAGTGGAACACTGTACGACAAAGGGGCCAGACCGATCCACCGGCATATAATAGTGGCAGGGTATGTTACCCTCGCGACCGATCCACCGGCATATAATAGTGGCAAGGCATGTACCCTCGCGACCGATCCACCTGCTAAAATAGTGGGGTTCCCGTAATCGTATGGACTTGATAAAGAATATGGTGAAATTAATTTGATAAAGGATTAATGAAGTAATTAATTTAAACTATAAGTATTATTTTGGCATTTCCACCTGTTCGTTCTTTTTGCCTTTACGTTATTGTTGATGATTATGCCTTTTATTATTCTGCATGGGTTATGTGTTTATATGTTGGCATTAGCACTCGGTTACCTTACTCAGTACGTAGCGTACTGATCACCCGTTTCATGGGTGCTGCTCATTCCAACGAGTAGAAGGCCCATCTGATTTCCTGCAGGTAGGAGATATGTATTACGATGCTATAGATGTCTATGGGACCTCAGGTGGGGACAAGTGATGATCGGGTTGGATCGATTATCAGAGTGACGTGGCCGGTTTTCCTTTGAATTTATTATTACTATCCTATCTATTTATGAATAATACTTTCGAAACTACTTCATTATTATAGTTATTTCTCTTTCTTGAAAAACTACCCTCGTATTCGGAATTGAATAAAGAATTATGCGTATCTGTTTCCGTATCTTTGAATCTGGATTATCCATTAATGCTTACTGAGTTGTTTACTGAGTTGTTTCTTTAGCCTTAGCACTTAGTATTGGAACGGTAGGAGTGAACCGGTCTGGTACTAAGTGTGGCGGTAACATTTCCAAAATTTACGATTTAAGTTATAAGTAAAAAAAAAGTATGTAAATTTTGGGGTGTTACAATTTAGCCTTGTAATTTTTTAGATATGAGATGAGAAAAATCAAAATAGGTTTCTACACAAGACTCATTGCGAACCATCAGACAGTGGATGATAGATTTTAACTGATATAGTAAACAACCAGATGAAGTTTTTGCTCCTTGGGTGTGTGGAGGAAAACAAAAAATTCAATGTTTCCTTTTGGACATTACAACCATAGATGTAGGTTTCAAACCTTCAAATAAGGGGTTTGAATGAGAATGTGAAATATTCTTCTACGTGAAAGAAAGCAAAGCTCTAGGATAGGAACAACATTTGCGAGCGAGGGTCACTAGAGGTGATGGCTAGGTAGTTGAAAATTGTGGGGGGTTGGTTGCTAATATGCCATTGAAGGATAAGAAATGAGGTTTTCTAACACTAGGGGTGAACTTTTTAAATTTGGCTTCCCTTACTTCTCTTTGGTTAGTTTTAATAATGCCAGAGTTTTAATAATGATTTATTTGTAGAAGCATTATTAAAATCCAAGCCTTAAATGCGGTCCCAAAAAATTGAGGTTTTGATAACAGGTCTTCATAAAAATCATTATTAAATCTTTTTGCCCAAAATTTTCACACTTATGTTAACGTTTCACTACTACTGTTATTAATATTTCTTTATTAAAGTTAGTTTATATAGTAGTGTGAGTAAGCCACAAAAATATCATTTTAGGATAAATTCATTGCAAGTTAGCCATAAAAATATTTTTAGAGACATATTCGTGCCTAGTTAACCACAAAAACATATTTTTATGGCTATTTAGCCATGAAAGTATTTTTTTATGGTAAATTTGTTGCGTGTTAGCGATAAAAATATTTTTTTCATGACAAATTCATGGCAAGTTAGTTGTGATTTTTTTTTATGTCTGGTTAGATACAAAAATATTTTTTCATGGAAAAATCAAAACGAGTTGGGCTAAAGAAACTTTATCATGGTAATTCATGATGAGTTGACGATAAATTTTTCCTCCTGTGATAAATTCATAGCCCCTTTGCCACAAAAATAATTTTTCCATGGCAAATTAGTTGCCAATATATTTTTCCGTAGCAAAAATACAAACGTAGCCACTAAGTTTTGTTCTATGGCTATTTTCTCATAAACCACAATATCATATTTTGTATAAAACATTTGGCCCCTAATTTTTGCTTCCAATCACTATTTTTGTAGCCTATGCCACCTTTTGTTACAGTGATGCATCGAAGGAGGTGGCTATAAATGTTTAAAGACTACAACTTTAAGTTAACCTACTACGAGGATAAGACTAACATTGATGCTAATGCATTGAGTCAAAATACTACTCATTCCTTAGGTTAGATGATTATAGTAGAGAAACTAAAAGAGAAACTTTGGAATATAGGCATCGAGTGGATTGCTCGATCCAGTCTTGAGCCCAAGTTTACCACTCTCACCATTACACTGCCTTGCTAATATCTTCAAGATTCCAACTATTATTTGATAATTTGATGCTAGAAATGTGAAATAAATCCTAACATTATTCTCTCTCTCTCTCTCTCTATCTCTCTCTCTCTCTCTCTTTAAAAAAATATATTAAGGAATTCCAAGAAGTTTTAAAAATATTCAAGAGATATTTTTTCCTATTCAACTTCAATATATATAAACATTAATGGAATGTAGCTAAAGTAAAAATGATTTTAAAACACAAAGTATCTAAGTGAAATTATTTAAAACATATAGTATTTAAATAAAATTAAGTCAAGTATTATAGTACCTAAATTAAATTTATCATTTTTAATCACCAAAATGTGTGTTTGACAAAAAAAAAAAAAAAAACTCATGAGAATAGGGCCACATGCAATTAATAGGACTAGTATTATAGGCTTCTTTAGACTATTAGAAATTTGGTTATTAAAGAATATATTAAATATTAGAATCAATTACATATTAGGTTAATTGAGCATTTTTGTTTCCCATTTAGGTTGCTAGTATTTTTTTTATACCTAATTAGGTAAATTTCATTAAGATACTAGTTATTTATTATAAGTGCCATTATAAGTTAGAAAATATAGTAAATCTTTTACTTGGAAAATAATTATGTAAAACTTTATTACTATTTGAATCAAACTCAAACGCAGGTATCTATTTTCTTAGGAGCATAATCCCTCATATTTGACTAAATTTGAACATCACTCTCCATCCGTGAGAGCATATTTGAACCGACTCACTATCGCAACTATCAACTTTCTTTTCAAATTATACTTTCTATTGTGTATAGTGTTGATGTTATAATAATGTCAAAATTTTTTAAATTAAAAAGTATGTTAATAGAATTATCAATTATTAGTACAATAAAAAATATTTTACAATATTTCTGATGTTCTTCTCTACAATAGAGATATGTATTGATATAGGTTTGAACAAAATCTTATTCCATTAATATATATCTTCAAGTGACATCACAGATCACAAATAAATTCCACAAATAACCAAATGCGTGTTTCTAAGTGATAACACAAAACACAATTAAATTCCAATATTAACCAAATTGAGTGTTTCCAAGTGATAATACCAAACACATCACAAGATATAAAAGCTACCAATTGGGTGTTTAGAGATGACACCAAAATTAGCTAAATTCAATTCTCAAATGCCATTATTATTATTATTATTAAATTTAGTGCAATCATAGTTGAAATCACAATTTAAATGTTGCAATTACATGGAGGTATTAACACAAAAGGGCCAAGAGAATAACAACAATTCATAAATGAACAAGGTGGCATTTAGCTGAACCAGCCGATCAACAAGATTATCATCAAATACCTAAGAAGTGATGATGCTCTTAATGACTTCAAAGAGGTTTCTTTAGCGGAGTGATAAGGCTTTATACCCTAGGATTAGGGAATAAAGCTACATCTATCTTATGCCATACTTATTATGTGCCCTAGAATATGGACATCTCTTTTGGACTCATCCCTTTTATCCCTTTTCTCTCTTTTCTTGTATTGTATTATCTAAAGCATGTACTCCATGTTATGTGCTTATGTTTAATTTATTAAAGTCTTTTTTTTTTTCAATTCTATCTATTTTTATAAGTTTTGATTTAATTTTCATAACATTTTATTATTGCACATGGTACGAGAAAGGTATGGATTAGATTAGTGCTAAGTATGGCAGTAACACCCACTATAGTATGTTAAGGCTTCCACTTAAAAATAAAAATTTTAATTAGTAAAATTTGGGATGTTACAAAAACCAATTATAATTCAAAAACACCCAATCATGTTCTAAACGCACCAAATATTTCAAAATCTAGCTAAATATATTAACCATGTGATCATGCCCAACTCTTCACATATTCGAACTCATACCATAATTAAGGGGCATGTTAACATTGTAAATTATAAGCTTATAGATACATGGAAGTACCATACAAGGTATGGTGTATGCTTGACATAATTAAATCACATAAAGTATACTCACCACCTTCCAATCTAAGAAGACATAAATCCTATGATTCCACCAAAAAAAAAAGGTAAGTATAAATTTGCCTAAGTATAAAGCTAGCTAAGGAAAATAAGAGAGAGGGAGAGAGATTGCTAGCTTGAGAATCCACGATAATGCTTTTTTAGATCATTGATAGATAATTCAATCTCAGGACTAGGTTAGAAACTACCTTAGCAATAGATAATTCAAGTATTATGATTTAATCAACAAAGAAAGACACACACAATCTTTCTTGAAAAATGTGTCCAAAATCTAAGAATTGACGGCATTGCTCCATTCAAATTTAAATTCAGTATTAAACAAATTGAGTTTGTCATTGATCACTTAGAGCATTTCAAATTGATTTCAAAATTGAGAGAAGGACTATAAAGGATATGTTAATTTTATTAAAAATGACTTACTAATTAGGTTTTATAACCAAAAGACAAACCAAATAGTTTCACAGAACCAATCTAAGCCGATAAGATAAAATATAAATCAAATGATTTTAGCTCAAAGCTAGTAATCAACTATGTAAAAGAAGTATAAGCAAATTAATTTTATAAAACTATCCCTGGAATTTAGGGTTTCTAGGCTAGCTCCAACTAAAATTCAACCAATTTACTTCGATTACCTCAAATTCATAGTTTAAAAGTACAATTAAACTAATTTTAGATAAATATAGATAATCACTTTTAGCAAAAACAATCTTACAAATAGCTAATTTAATATAATCATTTTTAAAAATTAGGGTTTTAAAAGTAAAATACAAATTTGGATAATTCAAATCAATTTATCCATATTTAAGGTGTTATAACACAATTAAGGTGATTGTAAATATTTATATAAAATCAATTTCAGAAGAAATAGCTATACAAATGACCAATCTTATAATTGTGTTTGAAAGCTAGGATTTTAGATCCAAAAATATAATTCAAGTTCTTTTTATTAATTTATTATATTGAATGTTTTGAAATACAATTATATTTATTTTATAACATATTAGATAATCAATTGGTCAAGAATAATAAAGGAAAATCCTAATTTAACAAAATTAGGGACTTTGAGTCTGAAATATAAATATGGTAAAATCTTGTTAAAATATATAAATTAACAGATCAAAAATAAAATCAAACATATTATAATACAAATTATATAATCAATTGAATAAATTAATTCAATTACACAATCCAATTTAAATATGCAAGAGTTTTAACCTAAAAATCTAATTCCAATGGATTTCATACATGATTTTAAAATTGATACTTCCAACATGAAATTAAATACATTTCAAAGTCTATTATAGAATTAATTGAATGAAACAACTCAATTATGCAATTCAATTTCAATGCACAAGGGTTTTGACCTAGAAATCTAATTCTGCACAAATTTCTCAAACTGATAGTTCCAACATAAAATTAGATATATTTTAGAGCAGATTGTGAAATTAATTTGTCCGAAATAGCTTAATCAAACAAATCCATGAAATCCATACATAACTAAGTCAAAAATATAATTTTCTAGAATTCAAACATATATCATACAATTAACCAATCAAAATTAATCATATAACGCATAAATACATACATAATTAAATAATTAATCTAGCTTAATTAAACCCAATCTATGCAAGATCTATTAAACTTAGAAGTTATGGTTTTGATAATTTATACCAAACGAAATGTCGTGAATTAAAGGTAGTGAAGCCCAAGGAAGCTCGGTCGGAGATGATTACTACTCGCAGCAATTGAGTGGACTGGCAGTGGTTAGAAGTGAACAAATTGTTTCTTGTTGCTTTGCTCATGTATTATTGCTAATGGATGTACTGTTGTCGTCTATCGCACAAGCAGCTAGGGGTGGAATTGGCATCAATGATAGTTGAGCGGCATGGTGGTGTGGTGGTGGCTAGAAATGAAGCGAAGGAGAGGAAGGAGTATGGAAGACAATAGTTTAGGTATTGGCTTTGGGGTTGCCAAAAAAGAACACAAAGAGAAAGATTTAAAATAAAAAAGAAGAAGAAAGGGTGAGAGAGAAAAAGAAAAGATGAGGGGACTAATTGATGGACCTTTTTTTTTTTTATAATATACATATATATAAGAGGATAGTTGATATCTAAAAATTTATTAATGGATGATTTTATCTGAAACTCAATTAAAGAAAATTATTTTGTAACCAAAGATATAAAATTAATATAAAATCTAATTATAGAATTTTGGAAAAAATTTCAGAAGATAATACCAACAAGTGTGACAATCCGTATTATTTATGAAAATACATAATAGAACCTTAAAAAATATTTAAACTATTTCAAAAATATATTTAAATCAAATTCTAGAAAACTAGGATTAGTTTAAATTGATTTAAATGATTTTTGAAAAGGCCTTTTGTAGACCATGAAGAAAAAAAGAAACAGAAGTAATTTTGAAAAGAAAGTCATAAATAAGTTATAGAAATTTTTATTTTAAAATTTTCTAAAGATCTTGACGACATCATAAAATTAAATAAATTTAACAAAGTGAATATTTTCTATGAATAAAAATTATTAAAATAATTTTACTATTTTAAATTTTATAATTCAAATAATTTATTTCGTTAACTAAATATAACTACAAAACAAAGTAGTAATGACAAAACAAAGTTATAATCAAATAAATTTAAAATATTATAAAAATCAAGACATGCTAAATAACAAAAGAATATATTTAAAAAAAAAATTAAAATCATATGAATATCATAAATCATTGTTGTGAACGAATTTATTTAGAATAATCCACAGTAATAATGATTAACTAAATTTTAATATGACTTCGAAGCTATTGATAAAACCATAAAATTAATCAAAATTGAAATAATTAAATATTTTTATCAAATTACATTCATAAAATAACTGAGCTTAAGAAAATTAAATTTAAAAAATGTGGTTATTGCACTTTTTTCCCCTCTTTTGATACATACTCTTACATAAATATCGTATTTTTAAAAGAGTCGGGCTTAATAATGAAAGACATACTCATTTTTTTTCAACATACCTAACTACTTTCCTATGTAGCCAAATCTATCTATTTATAGATGCCCACATCATTTGGTCTCTCCTCTTAAAATATTTGATTGCTTATGAATTTGTTCTTGATTTTTGGTCTTCATTTATCTTCAATTTTCCTCTCTAAATTTTCATCCTATGTTTTCCTACAACCATCTTATTTTTAAGATTTTCAAACCTTTGTCTTATATGTAAAAATTGAGTTGTTGTTCCGACTTCCTCGTACTGAGTAAACCACAATACCTTTAGAGAGGTAGCATACCCACGTAGCAATAATCATACAAATATGGAATTCAAATAGAACATATGATCACGTGCAAGGCCACGATTTTAAAACACACATCCACATCACAATTAACATTATGAGTTAGGTCAAAATCCCTATCGAAGGCATTTAAAGCATGCTTATAATCTCACAACCAATTTAACTTACCAACGACCATACATTATAGCATAATAGGAAGAATTATTGATATTCCAAGCAATCTAACCAAGGTCAAGTCATTCATAATCCGATTATTACAGAAGTATTATGGTAGGTGTCTAATCTGGTTATATAATTTATATAAAAATTCTCAAGTGTAATACAATCCCATATCCATGACAATGATCATCAAGGAGGGTGGTACCAAAATAAATCACTTGATTCTAGGGCAAAGCTCGCCAAGGAAGCCACACGACATAACAGTTGCCCATACTAAACCTTAGAACTCAAGACCTTAAGTACGCGTACTCCCTATAGGGTGTATGGAATACCTATAGAGTAAAAGTGAGCCCCTTGACCCGAAGGCCCAAACTATGCACTCGGTGGCCAAGTCTGAGGCATGAGATTCCTTTCTAACTCGAGTCTTTCTCTTTAAGTAATTATTATCTTATGAAATTTTGGGTTATTATTTTCTTTTAGAATATTGAGATTCGTAAAGTTCAACATAGTCAACAATCAACAAACAACATCACATCCAAAAGACCACGAGGTCGCAACTATTCCAAGCCAACATGGCCTAGGGCTAGGCATTATACCATAGCCCGAATAATTATTCGATTCAGTGTTCAAACCAACTGTCTAATTATTCCCAACATTATTTTAAGGCCAACACTTAATTCAACTACTCCAATTATCCACTTCGGAACACCTTTTTGCCTTAATGACCAAAATACCTCTCAACCTATAACTACCACATTTTCCTTCGCTTTTATTATCAAGTTTACTTATATAGGATATTTGTCATGAAACGCTAGCATAAAATAGTTAATGATACTTTACATACGATAATTTCTTCAGTACTACAAAAGACCATATTATCCCTAACCATTCACCATACATAGTACACGTAAACACTATTAGCATGTATTTCTAATATCTCATAAATTCATACAATTTTCACAAATAAATCTCAAATACAATCATAGTATATAAAACTACATTTTACCTTAAACATACTCATCTCATTTTACTAGCATAAAACTAAGTTCGTTACCATTAGCATACACTTCTTCACATTTTAGAATATTACTTAGGCATATAAAAAATATTGCATGATAACACATATTAATTTACACATCATGATATTCATGTAGAAAAGAATTATAGCATGCTCCCATTTCCCACAAAAATACAATAATTTGATATCCTCATCCTATCATGATTTTATCCTAGAAAACTAGCCTATCACTTTCACATAAAATTTTACCATCTACGGATTAGTTGGATTTACCTTGAGCTAAGAAATATTAACACCACGAACTTCTTCCACAAATACCTTAGGCGGGGTCGAGATTACCTAGAAAGGAATACACCATCCAAACTATGAGCATTAATATTTATGCTAATTAAAATAATCAAAAGACAACCTATATGAGCTAATACTTGAAAAACGATTTGGGAAAATAAACAAGGCGGCTGGTGCATGAATTTAAGCATTAAACCCACCGAAAGATAGAATACTTACGTTGGGGAAAGATAATGGCTGCTTGGGGAGGTGAAATACAAGGCAAATGTTGGGTTATTTTTAGGCTAAATTTTGGTGAAGGGAAGGGGAAGTTTGGGGTTGCAACTAAATTTTTGTAGCAGGAATTTAGGGAAGGGAAAGAGAGGGCCGTAAGGGAAAAATTAGAGGGCTTAAAGGGAGAGGAAAGGAGGGAATTTCCTGTAGATTGGGACTTAATAAAAAGGAGGGGAAATAAGGGGGAAAAGGGCTACCGCGTGGGTTAGTAGCTAAAGGCTGCAAGTGGGTTGTTTTGGGGGGGGTGAGGGTGTCGACAAGCTACATGGGAATGGGGGCCTACAAGGGCAGGTTGAAGCACGGGGAAGGGAAGGGAATGGAGGGGTAGATGGCTAGAAAGGTGGGGTTGGTGTGCAGGTTAAGAGGAGGGAAAGATAGGGGCTGTAAGTTGAGGGAAGGCTAGGGTTACATGAATCATGGCTGCAAGTTACTGGATGATGTTATGGAGGATGGCTGGGGTTATGGGCTACGGTTTTGCAGGGTGGAGAGGCATGGGAAAGGAGGGCAAACAAGTGGGTAGATGATTAGAAGATAGAGTAGGGGTGCAAGTTAAGGGAAAGGAAAGGTGAGGCTGCAAGTTGGGGGGAAAGGCTAGGTGTCGAAGGCTTGGGCTGCAGGTTGGCCGAGTGGTGTGAGGGAGGGTGGCTAGGTTGGTGCTGCGACATGCAGGGAATGGGGTGTGGCGTGAGAGGGTGGTAATACAGAGAGGAAATGGGATGTGTTTGGATTAGAGGGAAAGCTGCAAAAGGAAAGTTGTTGCTGGACAATAAGGGACACATGCATGGGGAGGAGAGGGAAGGTGACGAGCTGCATGGGGGCTCCTTTGCTTCGATAGGTTGGGGAGTTTTTTTGGCTGGGTCTAAGTGGGGAAAAAGATGGGGGTTTGTTTAGGAATTGATTAGCAAAAGCCTCCCCAAAGTATTAAGCTTGCACGTGTGTGGTTATTAGGAAAAGAATCCCACCTAAGCATGGTTTTATTTTCACAAAAAGAAATATGTCTCTAGTATTATTATGATCAATATTATTATCCTTGTTTTATCACTTCCCCTATTTTATTTTCTTGTAATTATTGCTAACATTATTATTATTCTTACAATCCTTGTTATTGGTATTATTATTAAAAGTATTATTCATAATAAGATTATTGGTGTTACCATCCCTTCTATTTTAATTACTCTCTTCTTATTATCAGTATTACTATCATCATCAATTTTTACCTTCCTCTACTCATTCTTACATTTAATCTAGGTTATTTTCATAACTTAACATTTATGGACCTACTCGAGACAACAAGGCGATCGCTTAAAAATAATCTTATGGTTTACTTTGCCTACTAATCAAACTTTAAGTCTTGCATATCTAAATTAAGGATTAATTAATATAGGGTATTACACTCTTTCATTTACTTTCCCTGATCTAAATTATTACTAATCAAATGCCAGAATAACCATTAAATGGTTGGAATTTTATTAGGTTAGAATATTATTTTTAATAGAAACAAAAATTAGTTCTATTATATCCGACATCTATTCATAAATTTAAACGTTATGTGGGAAAATAAAATTATCTAAATGATACAAAATAAAATTATTCATAATAAGATATTTCTTATCTAGTATTCTATCGTTCGGTTTTGGTTACTACTATCAATAATTAATAAGGTATGTTTTTCATTATAATCATCGTCAATGATATTATTATTATTATTATTATTATTATTATTTATTAAATAATTTTATTTTATTTTAATAGTATTTCTATACTATACTTCCTATAATATGAAGACGTTCGGTGGAACGTTAGCTCACAAATTAGCTTTTATCCTTTGTCTCTTTAAAACTATTTTTATTAAATTTACTTTTTAAATATAATAAAATGAGTGACGACATAGGCTAGCCGCTACCATTCATGTCAAAATAAAACAAATTGGGAATATCAATCTTGCATTTTCTTGTCACTTGTGCAAGATAATATTCTACAATAAATAATTAGTTCTTAAAAATTATAAACATATGTTGAAATTATCTTTATTTGTACACCACAGATTGATGATTTGGAAATTTTGTTGCACTTATTGTTAGCTATCATGATTTTTTTCTTCTTTGAGGCAGATTATAAATTATACCAAAAAAGTATTGGACACAATTATATTGGTAGGAGGGGGGGGAAGGAACAAAGATTGATCAATTATATAAAATGGTCAAGCCTATCTAGGGAAAATATATACTAATGATTTTTTTATTATTATTTAAAAAAAATACTATAAAGCCTAATATGGTTGGGTGTTTTTCTTAATCATTTAAATAATAGGATTGCTAAACCTAATATAAAGTTTAAGAAATCGGAGTCTACCTTCAAAATTAATGACCTCCCATCCTATAATTCAAACCCAAAGCTTCTATCTAAAATGCTTCAAAGCCTCGATATGCTTCTATATAAGTATCATGACAACACTTTGATTTTAATACGAAGGATAACGCTTATCTTGTTTGATAAATTTTGACAATGACACAATTTTAATTGATAAAAGGAGGGATGAATACCTAAAAGGAAGATAAAATGATATATATTATGTACGGTTTACCGAGCTTTAATAATTAATGGACACCTTTACATAGGCATCGAATAACAATATATTTTAAAAGCGATGAAAGATTATCATTATGATCAATGTATTGTTTAGGTAAAGAGGTATGCCCATATATCTAGGTTATGCTTTCTTTTAAAATAATAGCTTCAATTAGTTCAAACATAATTAATTAAAATGTATACCAAAAATGTCACTTAATTTGTTAGAATCATAATATATAAGTGGAGACACCCTTGTCCATTTGGTTTTTGAAAAGTATAAGTTGGGAATGTCTCTTACTTCGACCCTCCACGAGATAGGGTAGTTTCTTTTTTTCTTTTTAACAATTCATTGAGCAACTCATCCGATCATTTAAGAAAACACTTGATGAAAATTTAAAAAATTGACACAACAAATAAAAAAGAAGAAGAAAGAACCGTATCAACTGAATGACACATGAAAAGGAATGGATGGTAGGGAGAGAGAGATAAATTTTTTTTTAACACACACATATTTTATTGAGGGTTAAAATTTACTTTTTCTTAATGTAAATTTGTGGCGATCCCAAATATTAAATCTTTGTTGCTAATTTTCGTAGGTGGCTCCCATGAGTCCAGCTTATGTCTTCCGTCACTTTGTTTTCTTCTATATTGACTGCATGAATGGGTAAATGAAAGGTGGGGCGGAACGGATTTCCCCAAGCCATCCTTCCTTCAAAGGGTCAATTTGGGTCGAAGGAAATAGCTTGGAAATACCGAACTTTGTAGGATGAATAAACACTTGTTTATAACGAGGAAGGTGGCTGGCCGCTGCCACCCCACCTTTATTTAAAGGCAATTTAAACTCTACGGACATTTGCATCGAGCAGCCAGTAGCTATAATAGCACCCACAATATTATATTTAAATTTAATATCTTAATTATATTATCTACTTATTTTTTTCTATCTCTTAATTTTATCAATTTATTTTAAATTTAATTTAATATTCTATATTTTTTTTACCTTAAATTTATACTACCTAATTACTTTTATCAATCATATCACCAATTATTTATACTTTATAATTTTAAATTTTAATTTATATTAATATATAAATATCAATTAATAATCTTATATAATTAAATTTCATTAAACATAATTTTACATATAATTTAATTAATAATGAATAATTTTAAAAATAAAAATATTAAAAAAATACCTCATATACGTTCTAACTGTAAAAATCAGTCTAAAATGTGTACCAAATGTGTCTCGGTTTCCAAACTTTGGGCACCTCAAATTTTTTGGGATAACCTCAAATTTGAGGCATTTTTTTACCCTTACAATCCTTTTCTCAATTTTGAGTTATCTTAAATTTGAGATTGGGAGTCTCCATTGTAGATGCTCTAAGCATGATGTTTTGAATGGCAGTAATTTAAGAATTTAATTTAATTTTGTAGTAGGAAAAGAAGATAAAAATATATAAATATTTTATATGCAAAGATACATCTTTGATAATATATATATTTATATATATTTGATACAATCTACATTCTTTATAATAATATGGTTTAAACGGAGACTTTCTTTTAAATTAATATATATTTTATTCACCAAAATAAAAAAATACACATAAATATTTTATTTAATAATATAATATAATATAATATAAATGCATATCTTTATTTATAAAACAATAAAGAACGAATACATATCGTATAAACACATATATTTATAAGACAAATCTATAGTTTATAGTTATAAATTCACATCATATATCGATAAATGTATATTTATTGAAATAAAAATTGACATCTTGAATGAATATATGCGCAGAAGTAAATGCACATCTTTTATATATAAATACACATATTACAATTTATATACTATACCCTCTTGTTGTCACTTATAACATTGGTAAATAAGGGTATTGTTCTAGGCCGGGAATTGAGAGGGCTCACCTCTATCTAACTAGCTTAAACTAAAAAAAAAATCCTAAATAACACTAAATAAATAAATAAGAAAAATACTAATGGGGGTTTATCAAAATAATAAAATAATAAAAGGAATGAAATAAAACAAACTAATAGTAATAAAAATAATGGAAAACCCGCAGATATGAGAAATATGTTAGGGAAATAAAAATCCACCACTAGATTAGGTCGTAATATAATATTTATTTCTAAGTCAATATTTAATCGTGAGAATGAGATCGACCAACACTACTATGAAAATGGGAAATAATAACGGGACATTAATAACGGTAGTTCGAAAACCGTGTCAAACACGTGAAAATTAATGGGCGGGAGAGTTTTGATAACGGTTCTAGTTAAAAACCGTTATTAAAAAGGCAACGTTAAAATTTGGACGGATGTTTTAATAACGGTTTTATGTAAACCGTTATTAAAAGAGGATTTAATAACTGTTCATATTAGAACCGTTGTCAAAAGTCAGAAGCTTTTAATGACGGTTCCTGGAAGAACCGTTATTAAAAGATGTTTTAATAACGGTTCTCTCATGAACCATTATTAAATCCTCTTTTTAATAACGGTTCTCTCAGGAACCGTTATTAAAACTCCAAAATCAAACTTCTCCTTCTGTTTTAAAACCCCAAAATTTCGCCCAGTTCTGTTTCGTGCCAAAGTTTTCAGACTCTCTGCACCTTCGTTCTCTTGCTCTCCTTCTCCTTGCAAACCCTCGCACCACCACACTGTGCACCACCAACTCACACCACCACACCGGCTCCTCTCAAGTAAAGGAAACCCTCACACCGCCAACTCTCCACCACCGCCAACTTGCTCTCCTTCTCCGTGCTGTCATTGTTCCGAAGCTAGCTAGCACTTGCACCTTCATCCTCCGTCGTGTTTGAAGCCCTTGCCTCTCTCAATATTCTTACCGTCGTGTTTGAAGCCCTTGTCTCTCTCAATATTCTCACCGTCGTGTTTGAAGCCCTTGCCTCTCTCAACATTCTCACCATCGTGTTTGTAGCTAGCTCACTTTATGTATGTGTTTGTTCTTCCTCTCGTAACTTTTTATCTACTTATATATGTATATATATAAATGCATGCATGTTGCTACAGGGTTTCGTTTGTTTGTTATTGAAAGATGTGGTTTATCGTTCGAAAATGTGTTGTTGAATGTGTTGGATGAAAATTTTGCTGTTTGTTGTTGAATTTGTTGCGTTATTATTATATATTAACAAAGATTGCGTTATTGTTATTGTTACATATTATTGTTGTATTTGTTTGTATGGAGAATATAGATTCAACATTATTGTTGAATAATGGCTCTTGGGAAATAAATTTGGGTACTATGGATAAGAAATACAATATATTTAGAGAAATAAAATCACCATTCAACATATTAGTAAGTAATAAACAAAAGAGAAGACATTATTACTGTAAACTTTGGAGGGTCATAACTTTTTCATGGGACCTCGGATTTAGGTGATCTAGGAGGCTATTTTGGGTATTTTTTTTGAGATCTACAACGTGGCAAATGGCGAAGCTAGTTTGGGCAATCTCGGAGCCCAAAAAAGGCCATTTTGGCCTCTAAATTGAGGTTTTTTTCTTACATACAAGTGATACAACCTTGAGGGTATATTTTAGGGCCTTTTTTACAAATTGAACATTTAATTTAGACTATCCTGAAAACCTTTTTCACATTCTAGGGTATGATGGTGTTATATAACCTCTTGACTAAAGTGGTAATACATGTTGCCTACCTTTGTATTTTTTATGTAGAATTTATTCTAGAAACAACCATTATATATCTACCCCCTTGTATTATTTTGTATGTAGGGTAATACATGTTTTCCGTTATTTTAGTTTTTATTTTTATCAGAATTGTTTTTCCTCTATTGTTTATCTCTTTATCCAGCCATCCATCTATTTAGCCTCATTGGGTATCTTACCATGTCTTAGCTGGTGAGGGTTGTAATAGTATTTCTAATGGGGCTATTACTTTCTTTTGTTTTCATGGTTACTAAGATATTGAAGCAGGATAGTGTAACATATTCAAATTTAAAGACTTCTTAGTTCTTACTGTAATTATGCCAATTCTGTGTAATTATGGATGAGATAAGAGCTTTAGGTACCTCCAAAGAGCTACTGGAACCAGATCTTCAAGACAAAGGAACTTAGATGATGATGATGATGATGTATGTTTGCTTTTCCATATTTTTCTATTAATGAATCATGACATATATATTTTTGACCTAATGGCTAACTGTATATTAATTGAAACATGGGTGTTGTAGTTTTTCACCGATAACTATGCACGAGGCCAGCAATATAATGTTGATGAAATTGATGAAGTTAGAGACCAATGGACCAAGCACGTGCACTCATTCATTCGGTATTAGGTAGCGATCTATATATTCTACATGCATTTTCAGGTTTGTATTTCGTCTACATCTTTCGGTCTTCCAGCCTAGATCTGTGAACTCTTTACTTTGGGGTGTAGAGCTACCAAGTTGTGGTATGCCCACTAATTTTTATTCCTAAGTATAGTTGGTGTATTGACACATGCATACCAATTATAGATTGATTGAAATTATGGTGTGATTGCAAATTTGGTATGAATTGATGTTGTTTTACATTGCAGATTTGGTAATTGTTTGAATATATTGTATATGTGGGCAGGAACAAAACAGAAAAATGCTAAAAAAAATATATAGTTTTAATAACGGTTTTGTTTAAGAACCGTTATTAAAACTTCGGTTCTAATAACGGTTTCTCATAGAACCGTTATTAAAACTATATGTTTTAATAACAGTTTTGTTTAAGAATCGTTATTAAACCTTCGGCTTTAATAACGGTTTTTAAGTAAAAACCGTTATTAAATCTGAAGTTTACGCACATATTCGCGGGTTTTTGTGTATTTTTCATGACAGTTATGAACCGTTATTAAAGATTTAATAACGGGCGATTCAATAACGGTTGAAAACCGTTATTAAAACTATAAAATAACCGTTATTAAAACCCCTTTCCGTGGTAGTGCAAGTTGTACACCAAAAGTTGGTCCATATACCTTATATTACTTCCCTTAATTAATTAATACGACAAAGCGCCAATATTAACCCTATTAAATACTAGCAGTATAGCAGCAACAAGCGGCTCCTATATTTAACTATATTTAATGCATTAAGTGTAAGTGGAAGGCTGTCAATCTAAGTACCCATACTAGTACAAAAAACATGTCTAATTGTATTTCCTTTCCTTGACCCACACGTATCGAAACGTTTTACCACTTCGGTTAGAATCACAAAACGATTAGGTGAATTGTTATCTAACGTAGCTGCAAGTTATACATATAAATTCTAGTATATTTAGATGGCCACCTAGCAGGCAAATAATCCTACATACTGTCACTTATGAGGAACCAGAACAAGGCATGCACCAAATAAACTATACTTGACAGAATCATACATATAAACGATAGCAATTAACATAGAGTCAAGAAACAATCTCACGAAACAAAGAAAATAAAATTATAATTCAAACCCTAACCCAGGGTTTCAATTTATTCCCTAACAATAAATATTCAGCCAACCATAATTAAAGAATTAATTATACAGAAATATATATCTAAAATATAAATTAAAAATAAGAGAAAGAAATAACCGGAATTAATTTTGGATAAAAGTTCAAGAATTTATTCAGATAAAAATTAATTTTATCTGAAATAAATTCTACCGATATAAATTCTTTCTCAAATTTTTCTTCCTTCGGTGCCTTGATTTCAGTGTAATATTCTTCCTTCTTTTCGTCCGGCTGGCGACGGCTGACGTTCGCTGACTGGTTGATGCCGCACTGTCCTCTCTGTGACGCGCCCTACCCGAGCCTGTGTAGCCTCCTCTCTATGTCGTCTCTCGCTCATGCCTGTGAAGGAAGGCTCTCGCCTCTCTCCTTTTTCCCGTTTGACCGAGCCTTTTTAAGGCTCTGTCGCACCTCTCTCTGTGGCCTCCTGCTCCTCTTCGACGTAATTAATGCGGCTCTGCCGCACTAACTTTCGTCTTCTTTCACCCTCCCTTTTCAATTAATGCCGCACGCTCTTTTTTATTCTTTTTTTTTCTTCTTTGCCACGTCAGCCCTGACGGCTGACTTTTCTTCTTATGCGCAGGGTCTCATTTGGCTTCGTTTGTTCCAGGCCTTTGGCCGTTGGTCCAAAGGTCAAATTTCTTTTTTTTTATTTTCTTTTATTTAAAAACAAAACCTACAAAATAAAATTCAATAAATATTAATAAATAATATTTTATTCTAAATATACTTAATTTATATCATTTTAGCTCAAATAATAATTTTTATGCAATTTTTACCACTTAAGCATAAAACAATAATTATTCCCCTATATTAGCCAAATAAACTACCAAAAACTAAGATTATAAGGGTATAAAATGTGTCAAAATATGAACTCATCACACCCCCATACTTAGCTTCTTGCTTGTCCTCAAGAAAGTTATTACTCTAAACAATTAAAATTAAATTAACTAGCCACTTTCGTAGGTCTCACGATTACACTTAGCATGTGCAACAAGCCCTTTAAACCCCTTGGTCACCCATTGAGGACAAATAAGGTCTCATGAGGGTTTCGTAGATGATATACCCACAAAATCACACACAAATAAAATAAAATCAAACCTAACACCCTTAACCATATTTGTCTCAGAATCTTTTACTTTCATACGTCAAGATTAGCAATCAATCAATATTCGGCATTGGAAAATTTAAAGGATCAATTTCAACATATGGTTCACACATAAACATGACATGTATGAATAAATCAATATTATGGATGAAAATCTACCACGCCTTAGTCACATCAAGATTCATTCTCACTATGGATACCCTCGATTTTTTTTCTCTCTCTCTTAGATTCATGGCTACAAATGTATAGAAACACTCATGTATGTGAGATAAGATGATAAAGATAACAAACGACTCACATATATAAACAAAGAAGGCTCATATTTTTGTGGATACGACCTCATGAAAGATATCAAATACTTGCCAAATGGACCAAACCATATGCTTAGCTCTTGTGACTAATCTCCAACAGATCAAAGGTTGCTCATCTTGAAAATCAAATAGGACTTATTTATTGGTTGTAGCGGGTTTAAGGTAAAGAAGGGTATGGAGTATTTTAGGTGTGTGGTGCTAAAAAGATCAAGAGCTAGTGGAATCTAATAGGTAGATGAAATATAAGCATAAATCCACATCAAATATTAATGATACACCTCTCCACCTTCACAATAAAATGTATCATGAATAGAACTTTCTCAACATCATCTCCATAACTCCCTCTCTTCCTTATATCCTAACATTATTTTCTTTTTTTCTTTTTTTTTCTAATTTTTTTTTATACATTATTTTTTTCTTTTTTTTCAATTTTTTTTCTCCACCAAACATAACCAATCCCCCTTCTTAGCATAAATACATATATTTCTTTCACATACACACATACACAACCACTCTTTATATCCATAACGATATGATTTCCTTCAACTAGCTTTAAGCGAAGGTAAGGACATTAAGGCCCAATGGTTATTCAATGTAGGTAATGAAGAAAAGTATATGTTCCATGTATGGCTCAAAGGGTTTCTATAGGATGTGCATTATGGATACAAAAATTAGGTTAAGCTATTTGGTCATGTGATGGAAAATTCCTAAGCTGCCTTTATCATTTTCTCAATCAGAGTATGTTTTGACTATAAACTTCGACTAGCACAAGATTAAGTTCTAGTAATCTCTATAGTCCATTACAATATCTATGGCAATAATTTGATCAAAGCAATTAAACATATATGAGGTTTACAAAGAAAATTTTGAAGCCAAGAAAAATAGATGATTTTGTGTAAATTCGCTCAGAAAAAAGAAGGTACATATGGTTCAAAAGCTTACTGAGGAATGTGATAAATCTCAACATGCCATGTCAGTGATTAGACAATCATACATATTCTTTCTCCATTCACATTTAGACACGTAGATATGTGTTCCCTATATCGAAATCAACACTTAAAATCTCCACTCGCTTTATCTCAATTTCATGATCCTCTTTTTGTTAGATTTCAAAGATATATTCTTCATTAACTAGTTAAGGCTCTTACAACTCTAAAAACACTAAACACTCTAATAAAAAATCTAAACAATATATTTTTTTTCAAAAATATTTTTTCACATACATAAAATACACGCACCCCCACACTTAAATCACACATTATCCTCAATGTGTAAACAACTAAGGAAACATGAAATTTAATGTATGGAGAAAACAAAATAAATAAATAAATAACTAAAGGATAGAAAACTCCCTTATGACATTGGGTTGCCTCCCAAGCAGCGCTTGTTTTTATGTCTTCAGCCTGACATGATCTCGGTTTTTATCGTTCAAGGTGGATACGTCCACTTCAGAGCTGCTTCACCAAATCCTTCCTCGTGATGATCATCTTTATCTTGTAAGGAAGAGAAAGACAAAATATTAGATTTAATGAAAGATTTGACCCAGTAAGAACGTAACTTACCTAGCATGGAATTTAAGCTCGTGTGTAAAGAGAGAATATTTTGCCCAATGTCCACATATGTTGATCTCTCTATCGAAGGAACATATTTTCCCATCTCAAAATCTTTAAACACATCCTTCCAACATAACCTCTCATTTGGAGCATTACGCTTCTTATTAAATGTATCCAAGGTGATTTGATTACTCTCTTCACTCTTGGATCCATATAACCTGCTAAAAGAGGGAAAACAAGGAGTGTGGTCAGCATAAATAAAATCAACGTGGTTCAAAGGCTTATCTTGTGTCTCATGGTCATCTCCAAGAAAAAGTGGGGAATAAATGTTCAAAGATAGTATATGGTAGGTGAAAGTGATAGTCTTGTCATCCATATACTTCTCTTTGTTCACTTGATCCTCATTTTGATGAGATTCTTCTTCTACTTTTACAAGCTCTTCTTCCACCTGATCTTTCTTTTCAATGTTCTCCATGGGAACCTCCTCAACTAGCTCATATTTACATTCAAATATGGCATCATCACCCTCATAACTCTCACTTAAATTTGGAATTGAAGTACTTGAGAGCTCTTCTTATACTTGTAATTGATTCATCAGGTTGACCATATAACCCATTTTCTCCTCTAGCACTGACTCCCTTTCATTTTGTCTAATCTGACTTTGCATCAGTTGATTTAGGTTGTTTGTCAATGCTTCAAAAAGCTTATCCATTTTTTCTGAACTTGAGGGCTCTGAAACTAGAGAAGATTCTTGTTGAGGATATTGATAATATTTTGACGCTTCATAATCACATGTGTAAGGGTCTTGATATGGCACTAAATAATGATCATTCATCTCTGATCCAAAGTTGGGTTGATGCCTCATTCCAGAATAGTATGTGCTTGTATAGGGATCATGTCCTTGAAAACCATTGAAAGATTGAGCACTAGATTGTGTCCATCTTCCTCCTCTCATAGCTTGTTCATGGTAGGCATATGGATTTCCTTGTGTATGACACACTCCACTTGTATTCATAACTCTAGTAGCTTCAGCTACCTGCAAAACAAGAGTGGAGAATTGGTGAAGTCTATCATCAAAATTGCTTAAACTTACCTCATTTACTCTTGAATTAAGATTCATGTCAAGTTGTCCATAACCCAAGGATCCTCTCATAGCCACCTGACAATACTAATACTTCAAAGGAAAAGGTTAAGAGCAAAACAAAACACGCTAAAAATCCTAAGAAAATCTAAAACAAAACTAAAAGAAAAAATACAAAAACACTAAAAATAAAAACACACTAAAAATACTAGCAAAATAAAAGTGAAGTTACCAATCTCCGGCAACGGCGCCAAAAATTGGTGTGACCGTAGCCGGCGTGCAATTTAAACCCTCTTGTTGTCACTTGTAGCATTGGTAAATAAGGGTATCGTTCTAGGCCGGGGATTGAGAGGGTTCACCTTTATCTAACTAGCTTAAACTAAAAAAAATCCTAAATAACACTAAATAAATAAATAAGAAAAATACTAATGGGGGTTTATCAAAATAATAAAATAATAAAAGGAATGAAATAAAACAAACTAATAATAATAAAAATAATGGAAAACCCGCAGATATGAGAAATATGTTAGGAAAATAAAAATCCACCACTAGATTAGGTCGTAATATAATATTTATTTCTAAGTCAATATTTAATCGTGAGAATGAGATGGACCAAGTTGTACATCAAAAGCAGGTTCATACACCTTATATTACTTTCCTTAATTAATTAATACGACAAAGCGCCAATATTAACCCTATTAAATACTAGCAGTATAGCAACAACAAGCGGCTCCTATATTTAACTAGATTTAATGCATTAAATGTAAGTGGAAGGCTGTCAATCTAAGTACCCATACTAGTACAAAAAGCATGTCTAGCTGTATTTCCTTTCCTTGACCCACACGTATCGAAACGTTTTACCACTTCGGTTATAATCACAAAACGATTAGGTGAATTGTTATCTAACCTAGCTGCAAGTTATACATATAAATTCTAGTATATTTAGATGGCCACCTAGCAGGCAAATAATCCTACATACTGTCACTTATGAGGAACCAGAACAAGGCATGCACCAAATAAACTATACTTGACAGAATCATACATATAAACGATAGCAATTAACATAGAGTCAAGAAACAATCTCACGAAACAAAGAAAATAAAATTATAATTCAAACCCTAACCCAGGGTTTCAATTTATTCCCTAACAATAAATATTCAGCCAACCATAATTAAAGAATTAATTACACAGAAATATATATCTAAAATATAAATTAAAAATAAGAGAAAGAAATAACCGGAATTAATTTTGGATAAAAGTTCAAGAATTTATTCAGATAAAAATTAATTTTATCTGAAATAAATTCTACCGATATAAATTCTTTCTCAAATTTTTCTTCCTTCGGTGCCTTGATTTTAGTGTAATATTCTTCCTTCTTTTCGTCCGGCTGGCGACGGCTGACGTTCGCTGACTGGTTGATGCCGCACTGTCCTCTCTGTGACGCGCCCTACCTGAGCCTATGTAGCCTCCTCTCTACGTCGTCTCTCGCTCATGCCTGTGAAGGAAGGCTCTCGCCTCTCTCCTTTTTCCCGTTTGACCGAGCCTTTTTAAGGCTCTGTCGCACCTCTCTCTGTGGCCTCCTGTTCCTCTTCGACGTAATTAATGCGGCTCTGCCGCACTAACTTTCGTCCTCTTTCACCCTCCCTTTTCAATTAATGCCGCACACCCCTTTTTATTCTTTTTTTTCTTCTTTGCCACGTCAGCCCTGACGGCTGACTTTTCTTCTTATGCGCAGGGTCTCGTTTGGCTTCGTTTGTTCCAGGCCTTTGGGCCGTAGGTCCAAAGGTCAGATTTCTTTTTATTTTATTTTATTTAAAAATAAAACCTGCAAAATAAAATTTAATAAATATTAATAAATAATATTTTATTCTTAATATACTTAATTTATATCATTTTAGCTCAAATAATAATTTTTATGCAATTTTTACCACTTAAGTATAAAACAATAATTATTCCTCTATATTAGCCAAATAAACTACCAAAAACTAAGATTATAAGGGTATAAAATGTGTCAAAATATGAACTCATTAGTTACATAGTGCAATACAGTGTACCATGTGTCATATCAAACATTATAGAAAAAAAAACTAAAAAATTATCCATGTTCTATTATTACTCTCTTTCAAATGAATTTTTATTAGTGTTTAAGTAATATTTCACTAACATATTAAATTCTTATTTCATAATTCTATTATCAAATTTTCATCAACCTTCACCATATATATTTTATCATGTATCTAAGCAGTTTACTACTGTTAAACATATCTTTTGCAATTATTAAACTAATATTTTACCAATGACATACTAATGATAAAAGATTGGTACATAAATAGATCTTTAACTACTAATGCATTAATTTTTCAACGAGTTAATCTTTGACCATTATTTTACTTTAAAATAATCCTTCGCTACTAATGTATTAATCTTTTACTATTAATGTATCAATATTTTATAACCATTATAAGGATCTTAAAACAAATCTTTTACCACTAACATACTGATTTTTTTTTATACCAATAGTATAGTAATCTTTCATCACTAATGTATTTATTTTTCACTAATAAGTTAATCTTTTACTATTATTCTATTGTATTTATTTTTTACCAATAAATAAATATAAAAAAATTCATTTAAAAAGCAAGAATGAAACAAATTAAAAAGAACATCAATCTAGTACGAGTCTTGCTTCCCTCATTAGCGGGGTTTGGATGATAAGAAGGTATGCTACCTCGTGCCACTAATTTTGGGCCAGTAGGATGTTTGGAGGGGAGATTATTATACAGGAAAGGTGGACGGAAATGTCGGAAACGAAGCGACGATAATTGCAAAAAAGATAATGTCCATTTACATATGTTTCGGTGCATTATAAATTGTTGTCTTATCTTCTGATCCATTAAGATTTCACTATACTAAATTAGTAAAACTCATTAATTTTTGAGGATTTATTTCCGAGCAAGATCTACATTGATTTTTAAATGCTGGCCATATTTTCAAAGATATAGTATGATGTGTCTTTTTTTTCTTTTTCTCTTTTTTCTTTTGAGCTAAATATATACGGCACCATATGAAACTCTACGGTAAGACGCATGAAGAAATTGTGGAGATATTCAAACATGTATAGTTCATATATATATGGCAGTTCCTTCATTAGCTTTTTATCTAAATACGGTTTTTTTGGTAATTAACCTGGCACATCGAGAATTATAACAGCTTATGTGTGGTCATTGAGGACCAAGAAGGCAAGAAGGAATTTACTTTGGAGATGAATGAATCACTACACACGTGGCAAATGATTCTGATCGAGTCTTTGTTAATAATTGCATGGACGAACCCCACCACTACATTATGCAGAAATTGACAAGAGTTGGGTTAGAGAAAGGGTCGGTAGAGCAAGCTTGCCGTCGCCGATCATCACACTTGTCCTGCATCGCTGCCGCAACTTAGTCTTCTTTACTTCCTTGGAAATGTTGTGGGGTTGTGAGAATAAAAATTTATAGTTGGTTTTGTATTTATTAGTCGGTTTATTAATAAAAAAATTATCAAATATGTATAGGAAATATTTGATTAATTTTTTTGAAAAAAATATTATTAATTATTTATATAAACTAATATAGATAATAATTTTAGAATTTTAGTCTTTTTTAATTTTAATAAATTTAAATTATTTTTTAAAAATTTATATATATATATATATATATATTATATTATTTTTACTATATTTTTTGTATTTATTTTTTAATTTTAAAAAATAATAATTTTATATTTTTCTCCATTTCTATCACAGTCCTTGTGAACCACTCCTAGCGGATCTGGGTGGAGAAAGAAAACTTCCATGCCCAAGTCCAGACATGATAAACGAAACGTAATTGGTTTTGTATTTACTCGGAATCAGTATCACCGTATGGAATTACTATACGGAATTGAACAACAATAATTGAACCTCGTCTCGGCCGCGCGTATCCATGTCGATAAAGATAGTTCGAGAAATTAATGCTATTGGCTTTGAAAATTTTCATGATCCCAAACTCGGGTGTGCCGTATGCCCAGGCTGGTAATTTATTGGTCCTTGTATGAATTGTACGATGTAGATTATGTATTCGTCATTTTATAAATTACACGGTGAATAGAATTTAATCAATCCTTTTTATGTCGTAAAGGTGGAGAACTAAACCAAGAATTCTCTTTCTTCATCATTAATCGAATCACTGTTCGCGACCCAGGATTCTATTTTATCATCAATCCAATCACCGTTCACCTTTTTTCTTTTTCTTATCAATGAATAGATCTCTTTACTTGTATGACTTAGATGTCTCGTATTTCTCGAAAAAGTGATTCGATTGATGGGATTTGGTATGATCCTTATGAGATCGATGATATCGATGAGATTGATATTCAAATCTTTCTTCTTAGAACGTATTGATTTGACCCCATAAGCGGGACCACCGCCCAATAGCACGCCAGAAGCAGAACCCCGTATTTCTTCTAGAGAATTTCCTAATTGTTCCAGAGAAACTAGAAAGAGATTCTTTAACTAGAAATAATTCGGTTCAGATGTAGGATACCTATCTAGAACTCTATCTGTAATTCAATAGAGGCTCGGGAAACAAATAGAAGATGTGTACGAACGAGATATCCAGCAAGAAGAAGAAGGAAAAGGATTGAATAGAGGAACTCCCGAACATTTGGCGATCTCAGATGTGTCGATATCAATGGTGACTCATTATTTCGATGAATCCTTTCTTCGGACAGAAGAAGATTATGTAAACACTTACTCGAAATCTCACTTGTCAGATTCCATTGTGGAAGACACAATTTTTTCTGAAGAATTCGCCATGATATATCTGATCCGTGCATAATCTCATGAAAAATGGATACAAATTTGTGACTGCTACTTAGTATCGGCAATAAGTATGAAAAAGTATCTACAAATATCAAATTTAGATATTTGTACCCTGTCGAAGTGAGGAACCATGGCATATATGTTTGGAATAGATTCCATTTTGAGAGAGTTGAAAAAGCACTATCTCGTTGAAAGGTTCTATACATCTGCCCTTTCTCAACGCATTTCTTTAGACAAAGACTCCGTTTTTTCCCCTTTTCGGATGGTAAATCTTTCTCAGAACATGGAGTGTGAATCAAACCCATGTTTGAATTGAAATTGAGATACTGATGCAAGTTCTTCCTTTCTGAATCAGATAGATTCAGATCTGAAAGAGGTTGACAATAAGTTCTTTCCAAATTGACTATTTGTCCCTCTGTTAGAGGTGTTCCAGAAATGTCTGCGATCGAGTAAATAGTTCTACGAACGAATAGATCGGATCGAATTGGAAAATGGAAAGATTTGTACAAGTTATACCTTTCGTCACCACTTTGTGGAAAATTGTTAGGTATGAATATGTTAGATACCTGTGACTCGATTGGTGAAATAGTATCTCTCTCCAAAAAAGCATGTTTTTTTTTACCGACGCACAAAGAAAATCTTTTGTTGCGAATGAACAAGATATTGAGAAATTTTCTATACGTAAAATCATAATTATTGATACGGGCCTTTTCCATATAAAAAGGGAATCTTTTGTTACAATAGAAGCAAAAGTGATGTGGATTATTCAATAATCGAAGTCGATTTGCTTTATAAAAAGAAGATATCAATGGACTTCTATGAAACGGTTTCACGGGATTCAGCCAATTTTCTTGATCGTGGGATATCATTGAGAAATAGGAATCCGTGTTATCAAAGGATTTCCTGCGATTCTTTCTAGTATGGAATGAGTCAATCATCCGCTTTGGTATCTTATTGAAAAAAAATGGTGATATTGTTCTTCCATTGATCAAGAATTTTGATTTTTGGGAAGTATCGTGATCATCCAATAAGAAGGCTTTCAATTTTTTCAAATGAACGATTTGAAGACCTATTGATTCTAACAACGGATTGCAGAGTTGATCATTCGGACCTTTCAATTCATAAATGTGAATCTCGGACCTATTAATGGGGATATTCCCGAAACTCACAAAGAAAAAAGGAAGTGAATTAGACAAAAAGAGAAGCAACTTGGACAAAAAGAAATGAAGTGACTTAGAAAAATATTTTTTGTCCTTAGACCAATCAATCGAATATTGATTAATACGTAATCGATCGAACACTACCTGAAAACAGCTCTTCTGCTCAGAAACGAAATGTTCCAAATTTTCCTGGAAATTCTTGCTCCCATTGAACCATTTTGTATCTATATGCATCAGGATCCCGACTCATGGATCTCTCGCTTCGAGAAATAAAAATAAGAGGATCGAACCGTTTCTTCTGACTCTTTTTCAAATTCGATAAATGTTGGTTGATTGTATATTTCATTATCGTTCTATGATTCAGAGTATCTTTTCCTATTTGATCCCTTTGAATTCCATATTCGAAGTTGCGATTCGATCTATTCATTAACATGAAAAATAATCGATTCAATACATTTCTTATGTACCCATAGGTGCTATATTGGATTTGAATCAGATTTTGGATCAATCTATATTGATTGATTGCTTCCATTATGTTGTTGCTAGCAAATACCACTCTTTTTGGGTTTGTATCTTCCAAAGAATTCCCGCAGGAGATCCGAAGCCATTTTTTTCTGATCCTTCGATAAAAAGATTCATTCTCTTCATAAAAAATAGGAGGTAGAACCGATAAAGATTTATTTTTCGATTCATCCTTGGAGTTGAATACCTCATTCAAGAATTGTTTTTGATCCAATCCATGGGAATCAATAGAAAAGGCAAATCCCTTATGATACACCAGATCCGGCTCGGTTATTAATAGAGTGAATAGATCTGCCATTTCTTGAAATCTCTCTTCGGATTCAAAATCGTGGTGTAACGTGTATCCCCCCTGTTCTAGTCATGGAATAGATGAAATAAAGGAAAAAAAATGGATTTTTGTTCAAGAATGAAATCTTATTGGAACTGTCCATATTTGGTTCATCCTTCGGAACCATATCCCATCCCGGATCTGATGAAATAGGATGAATTAAGACGGTATTTTGTAAATACGTAATTATATTCAATATATTAACCATTTCTTTCTTTTCTGATCGCCTGGAATGGACAAAAGAAACATCTTGTTCTTTCTTCAACAATTTATGATCTCTAGTGGACCTCTCAGTAAGATTGGAACCCAGATGAAGTTCTGACCATCTGTCAGAGAAAAAAGAACGAATGGATCTTGTAGGATTCCCAAGAAGTTCTTCAAATTCTTCTAGAAGTAGATGATTATTCATCGGCTTCTCACGTTCCGTGAATAGCCGAGACATTGAGGAATATCCAGAAAGGCATTTTGGGAATCGGTCTGATTCTATCTCTGTTCCTTCTGTTTGAAGAAAGGAAGGATCCCAAAGGATCGATCTTTCTTTTCGTTGTTGAATATCTCTTTGATTGATCAATGTGCGATATTCCGAATCCGCATTACTAATGGAATCAAAATGATCTCTAGATTGATTAGAAGATCCTTTCAATTGGCTAGAATCCGTTACTTAAACGAAACTAGATCTTGTAGAATCATATTGAATATTTGACGATACATTCCGTACCTTGCTAAAAAACCGATCCTTGTTTACCAACCACACATTGTCTAACCAAATCCAATTCTCTCTCGATACGTTCCTCAAAAAATCCGATTCATGCGGATTCTTCCCCTAACTAACAAAGAGATCTTTGCAGAATTGCCACATATGAAATTGAGCACAATTTTGCAAAGAAATAGCCCACTTTTTTCTCGAGAAAAGATGGGAAACATGCTCAATATCATTTGATTGAATATTTGACCCAGCCCCTTGTTGTTTGAAGAAACCCTCCACTTCAATTGGTATTTTTTCACGATAAGCAGACATGAGATAACAAATCCAGCGTTTCACTAAGATTTCGAATAGTTGTCCCGAATTCAAGTTGATTATGTTTCGCCTCTTCCTCAGAGAAAGACGATCAAACAATTCCCAATCATGGTCCTTGTGGATCGGATTATCCATATAATATACAAAGGGAAACTCCAGATATTTGATATCTTTCTCTTTGAATGAGTTCTCAATTCCAGCGATGGTTTCATTAGATATATTCAAACTAGAATCCCTCTTTGTTCTGATCCAGTTCCTCCATCACCACGAACCCCAGTTTGATTCAGGCATGATACACTTTTGAGTTATTGGAAGAACCCAAGTATGCTCTTTCGGATCCAGGAAAAAACTCTCAGAGATCCTTTTTCCTTTTGGAAGATAGAGGAGCGAAACAATCAGCCTATTGATATTCGAAGACCCAAAGGATTCTTCTAATGTATCAGTTCTGGGTCCAATGGAATTCATAGGTATAGGAAGAACCCCTGTCAAATAGATATTTTTTCTTTCGACCATATTTTGATTGTTAATACGATATATAAGGACCGCTACTACAAAGAGTACTACACCCTTGATCGTGAAATATCGATTACTTGTTGAACCCTATGAATTGCGTGAAAGGAGGATACTCAAAATTCGGGGGTTAAAGAGTTTTATAAAACGTTCCTGGTGGAAAAAAATGTGAATGAAAGATCCCACTGAATTGAATTGGGTCCATGAATCTAAGAAATAGTGAGAATTCTTGATCTCTCTCAATATCTCTCTCAATTCGAAAATCTAGAATTTGAATTGATGTCCTTTCATTGATTCCTCCTAAATTGCATTGATTTATCCTAAAGATTTCATTTCAATTGGAATTTGGTTATTCACCATATACGAGGATCCCCCTAAGCATCCATGACTGAATGGTTAAAGTGCCCAACTCATAATTGGCGAATTCGTAGGTTCAATTCCTACTGGATGCACGTCAATGGGACCCTCCAATAAGTATATTGGAATTGGCTCTATATCAATGGAATCTCATCATCCATACATAACGAATGGGTGTGGTATATTCATATCATAACATATGAAT
>CM060179.1:18570000-18650000 GCA_030549775.1 Tamarix chinensis | reverse complement strand
ACACAATTAAATGCAATAAACTATAATTAACATCAAAGCTTATAAATAAATTAACAATGAAACACCAAACATAAGAAAATAATCATGCAACAAAGAGAATTGAATTGCATTCAATCAAAAATCAAAACTTGCAATTAAAAGAGGAATGGAGAAGAACTTATCGAATTGAATTGCCGATTGTTGATTGTTCAATTGAATACAATGGAGATAAAGAGAATTGGAATTACAAATTACATGTGGTATCTAGAGAGTATAGAGAGAAAGAGAAAATCCCATTCTCGAACTCCCCCGAACCACCCTTTCAAATGTTCAAACTTTAGAAATATATCGGGGAAACGTTGTGCGAACGGTTACAGAATTTGAGAAAAACACGGTCCGTGTTAGAAAACACGGGACCCCCGTGTTTTTCCTTGAACTCTCGGCCAAATGCTGAATTTTAAGTGCTGAAATTTGTGTGCTGATCGAAAAAAACGGGGCCGTGTTTAGGAAACACGGGGGGGCCGTGTTTCTTGTTTCTTCATTATTTCTTCATGAAATTTCAACACAATATTCCCTTTGATATATATTCTTCATTTCTAGTCTTTTCTTCCATGTATTCCATATCTCTTGATGTGTTCTTTGCTTCCTTTTCTCTTTCCATTGATTTCTTCTTTGAATTTCTTTATTTTTATCTTTTCCTGCAAAATCTATCCAAAAGAGAAAAGTTCGAGAAAAGATTACATGTTATAAAAATAATGAGGAATAAATGATATTTTTACTTAGCAAAATAACATATAAATCTCATATATCAGTCTCTCCAGGTCATTTATTGGTTCTTATATAAATTGTATGGAATTTAATCTCTACTTCGTTTGTTTTTCTTTCAATAATAGTTTATATTACTTTTTATATTTATAATATTATAGTTGTATATTTTAAAAATTATTTTTAATTATTTTTAATATATATTAATAATAAAATAAAAAATAATATTATAAAACATTTTTAATGTATATAATAATTATATTTTTATATAATAATATATTATAAGTTAAAAAATTAAAGATCAAATTTAATTCTTGAAATACATGATAATTGTATATTATTTTTATAAATAAATTAATATAGTTTTAATATAATAATTACATCTTTAATTAAAATTAATATAATAATGTTTGCTTTAAGGAAATATATTAATAAAAATAAAAGTAGACATTGATATATTTAAAAAAAATAATAACTTAGAATCACCGTACAACAAATGACAAATGAATCAAATGTATTCTAATTTTACCTACTCAATAGTGAAAATAGTATGAAAAATTAATATCGGTGACCCTCCAACATTTGAAAATTTTCAAGTCTGAGATTTCAAACATGAAACTTGTAACATATTGGTACTATTATGAATTACTTGGTATAGATAATTTATTGGTCATTTTATTAATCTTACCACGTAGAGCATTTTCTTTATACTTTATTCATTTAGAATTTTTTTTTGTAATTTATATACTCTTTTATAAAGTAATTAATATATTTGTAATGCTTTTATAGTTGCAAAATGAGACTCACCGCACATTTCAAGAATAAACTTTAATAATTAATATGTTTTAATATATATAAATCAAAAACTTGAGAAAATAATATTATAAAATTATTATGTTAATATAAATATAACAAATATATTTTATATTATAATTTATTATATTTTTTTTGGAAATATAATAAATAGTTTTGAGGAATTTTTGGTTAAAATATCTTTTGAACTACATAATAATTTTGTAAACAAAGGAGTATTAACATTATAATTTTTTTTTATTAAAAATTGATATGATAGTTAATGTATAGAACACAAAATAAAAAATAAAAATATATGTTGCTTGTTACTAACGAAAAATAGACCGCCATATGAATAATGACAAATGAACCAATAGTATTTCACTTTTTCCCACTTATTAATGTTGGTGGCTTGATACCATAAAACATATATCATAAAGTAAAGGATGGTAATTACTTGGTAAATGACTATTTGCTAATAGATATGGATTGCAATATATATATAATAACTAATAGAAGAAAAGATTTAGTATATGTTATTTTGACTCATGTTACCAGCGTTGAACTATGATAAATAGAAACAAATTAAAAGTCTATTTGGAATTATTACCAAATATAATTATCTAAGATAATTATTTTTGGTATGAAGCCCCAAACATACACTACTACGAAAACGGAAAATAATAATGGGACATTAATAACGGTGGTTCAAAAACCGTTATCAAACGCGTGAAAATTAATGCGCGGGACAGTTTTAATAACGGTTATAGTTCAAAACCGTTATTAAAAGGGCAACGTTAAAATTTGCACGGATGTTTTAATAATGGTTGAAGTAAAACCATTATTAAAAGAGGTTTTAATAACGGTTCATACTATAACCGTTGTCAAAAGTCCGAAGGTTTTAATAACGGTTCCTGAAAGAGCCGTTATTAAAACTCCAAAATCAAACTTTTATTTTGCTCAATTCTGTTTCGTGCCAAAAGTTTCAGACTCTCTGCACCTTCATTCTCTTACTCTCCTTCTCCTTGCAAACCCTCGCACCACCACACTGTGCACCACCACTCCGACTCCTCTCAAGTAAAGGAAACCCTCGCACCGCCAACTCTCCACCACGCCTCTGCCATTGTCGGCTTTACATGTGCGTGTTTTCATTGTTCCAAAGCTAGCTAGCCAGCACTTATACCTTCATCCTTCGTCGTGTTTGAAGCCCTTGCCTTTCTCAACTTGCTCGCTATTGTGTTTGTAGCTAGCTCACTTTATGTATGTATTTTTTCTTCCTCTCGTAACTTTTTATCTACTTATATATATAAATGCATGCATGTTGCTACAGGATTTTTTTTTGTTTGTTATTGAAAGATTGCGGTTCACGGTTGAAGTAAATTTTGGCTACAAAAAAAAAAGCCGGTGATTGTATCCTAATGATTGCCTTGATTGAAGAGCTTGCTCCAAGTTGGTGATTAATTAGGATGGTGGAAAAAATCATGTTTCCAAACTCTTTAGATGTGCCAAGGAGGCAAAGAATACTAAGCTGCAATGGCGACACAGGGTAAAGGTGGCGATCGGCGACGATAAACTCGCAATGGTGGCATGGCAATGAGTTCACATCTTAACGGAATAGTTGACGATTAATAAATAGAGTACACTTGGGATGGGTGGGTCCCATTATACAGTTTTGAAAGTAGCGTATAGATCTAATTTAGTCGGACCAATTTGATCCAATACATCTTCAACGTCCTTATTTCAGTTATAAAAAGATATTCAAAGACAAGACAAATGATCTTATTGAACTGAAATCGAGCTAAATTTTTACTAGAATTGTATTAAAAAAATGTTAATAAAAATAATTTTTGATTAAACAGCGGTCGGATCGGTTGGACCTTGTACCTAAACATCCACCGTGTCGATTTTTTATTCCATTTTAAAAATATTTCATCGCCGGTGCGCAAAAATATTTCAGGACACATGTCAACTTTCTTTTCAAATCATCTCATTTCATCTAAGCTTCTTCATCTGTATGCTGCCCTCCTCACAAAATTCATTCTCTTTTTTATGTAAAGCATAATAATTAATGATTGAAAGAAAGGGTGGTGGTGGGCATCGGTATGTAAAACTGTCTTTTCTTCTTCCTTTTTATGGCTCTTTACTTGTCAATCTCTAATGATGGAGTCAGTTAGCAAGCGACAGATTGGATTTGAATTAATCTAATGATTTTGGATGGAAGATATAAAATTGTTTAGCATGAGTAGCAAATTGTGCACTTGAATTTTTAGACCCAACATGAAACTCGTGCGCTTAAACAACTAAATAAGCCCTCGCACAAGTGTTCAAAAAATTCAATCCTCCATCACTCCTTAATCGTAGAAGTTGATTGTCAGCTTATCCCTGGGTTCAGTGAATCCTATTTGACTTTTTGATAAAGTATAATAAGGCATGAAATTAGAATTAGCAGAGACAAATTAGTAGATCACAAATAGAGCATGAGTCACCAGCAATGTAATCAAATTGTAGACTAATGGTAGATGACATATTTAAAACCAGCAAAGACTAGATGGGTTGTGGCTAATGGCTGACGATGAAATGAAATTGTGGTAGGAAGATGACAGTTGAGCTAAACACCGATGGTGAGCACAAACATAGAAAATAGACCTGACAGGTGACAGACTACTCTAGGATGGTGATGAGTTTGGTTGCTGCATAATCTGGTTTAACAATGAAATAAGCAAAGCAATTTATTTATTTATTTTCTTTATGAATTGGCTCCTAATGTCTAATGATGCTGCGTTATTTAGATTTAATTCTTTTTTTATCAATTAAAATAAATGAATCTAGTGTAGAGAGTAGTTGGCTGATAGTATCAGCATATTGGAAAGAACATGTGTCCCCATCTTCAAAGTTACTGGATGGTCCAATAATCTTTACAGATTGGATACAAGCCGCCCCGCAAATTCAGCATACTTAATGAAGTGGTGGGTATGGCTGTTAACGAACCGAATCAAGCTGAGCCGGAGTATGCTTGGACTTGACTTGTTTAATAAACGAGTTTAAAATAAAGTGTAACACCCCAAAATTTACAACTGAAAAATTTTATTTACAGAGTTAAGTGCGGAAGCTAAAACAATAAAAACAAAGGGTGTTACCGCCACACTTGGTACAAGTTTGGTTCCCTTTACCATTTTCATACCAAGTGCTAAGGCTAAAATCATTAATCCGCTTAAATTAATATCATGATTACAAAAATCAGGATAGAGAGAACGTTAGACAAATACTACTAATTAAAAACGACATTAGCAGTTTACGAAACTCGAGAGAGAAATTACAGTAGGACACAAGGGTCCAAATACAACTGAAATAAGACAACAAAAGAAACACCTGATAGTCCTACGCTCCCAAATCCAAACTATCAACATTTGACTGAGTTCAGAGGCTAACCTGCAAAGTCCACTGCCCATTAAATAGGCAAGGGCCTACGAAAATAAACCCTTTAGTACTACGGTACTAAGCAACCCTTTATACCAAACTAATACGATAAATCAGCATGGAACACATGCAATGCATACAATTAACATAGTATAAGATATATACATATAAATACGATGATTGAGATACGATAATCACTTAGATGATCAATTTCCATCAAGGTCACATGCTACTCATTTTCATTCATTTGAAATAGCCAAACTTATTATTGAACATCCCAGAAATACTGTTTGAGTAATAATTAAAACCCAACTTCAGCATAATTCATGTCTCAACATACATACCAAACAATCACATACATCACAGGCGTGTTCACAGGTATAATTTACTAAGATTCATATCATCTCAGGCATACTTACAGGCACAACATAATAAGATCCATAATATCACAGGTATGCTCACAAACATAAAACCAACACAGGTAGGCATGAAGGCAGCTACCAAATCCACAGGTAGGCACAAAGGCTGCTACTGAAAACACAGAAAACCTCAGGTAGGCATGAAGGTTGCTACCAAAACTACAGGTAGGCACAAAGGCTGCTACCGAAACCACAGGTAGGCACGAAGGTTGCTACCGAAACCTCAGGCATGAAGGCTGCTACCAAAACCACAGGTAGGCATGAAGGCTACTACCAAAACCTCAGGTAGGCACGAAGGCTACTACCGAAACCACAGGTAGGCACGAAGGATACTACCAAATAATCCAATAATCCGATAATCATTATTTCCATCAAATCATATCATTTCCATTTTTATTTACTTTCTCGAGGGGAGATCAATCAACCTGGAGAAACAAAAGTACTCCAGTTATACCGGCGCAACAAGGCAACACAGTATACTACCGACTATCAACCCAAGGACGCAAAGGTACCCTGGTCATATTGGTACACGAAGGTAACACAGTACCCAACTGACAAGGACACCTAATCCACAAGTATCGATACCCCCTATTAGTCCGTAGAAACAAAATAGAGTAAGATGTAGGGCCTGACTGGGGCACTAAGGCACACCAGCAAAAATCCATATCAACCGTGGGCTAAACCACATCCTTAGGGTAGCGAATCCTAGGAGCCACCATTCCCGATCTCGAGGTCTTTCACTTTAAGTATTAGTATTTTATTAAAATGACCATGAAATCGCATAGGATACAGATAAATTCAATTCTCATACTTAACTGTTCTTACTTATTTCCAATCATTCGAGACAACAATAATCAAAGTCAAGTTCTAAGCCAACATTTAAAATATACTAAGGCCATCCTAGACTCAATTATTCGCATCTGAATACTTTAGGTCAAAAAGACCAAAATACCCCTCAGACTAAAAATTCCCAAATTATCATCTATTTAAAAACTAATTCTAGTTTATTTATTCATTTGCCATGAAAAGGCTAAAACACCATAATTAAATTATTCATTATAAAATTTAATTTATCAGATATGTCAAATGACCATTTTGCCCTTATACATAATTTTGCACATAAAATCATTTTCCACACCTTTAATCCATCCAAAATACATACTCACATACTCAACAACAACTAATACATATTAGACATGATTTTCAAGATAAATATCATAATACATAAAAATGACTAAATTACTCCTAGGGCACACATCCATAATTATATCTAAGCATGCTCAACCTATTATTTTATACATAATTATCATACAAATTATTTTTCCGTCATTAGAATGATTTTAATCATACTTTCGTACTCGACATAATTTACATAAGATAACATACACATTTTATCCGTTTTCATGATGATAATAATCAACACATGATTATATAAAAATAAATCATGTTTAACATATTTCATCAACCAAAAACCCTAATGTGCTATCACGCAATATTTATAATTTTAGTAAGGTATAACGGTTACCTGAATTCCAACAAAAACGTAAAAATAGCGATATCCTACTAAATTTATCGGATCCCTCTAGTTAACCTTTCATACCTAAAAATAATACCAAAATTATTGAATTAATATCTATCAAGTAAAATAATAATTATAATATAAAAAATATTTATTTTTAAAAAAATTACTAAAATACCCTTACACTTAAAATGGGTACCAATATAATATATATACTTTTTCTTTTTCTTTTTTAAATGCACACAACTCACACCCTCTCACGTTGCATGCATGCAGCGTGAGGATGGAGTCCACGACAGGAGGGGAGGACCGACTGGGAACTGCAGGGAGAGGGGGGTAGTCGAAGGTACTGGTGCTGCGGGGGAAGGCTGAGCGACGGTGGAGCAAAGGAAAATAGGGCTGGGCTAGGGGCTGCTGGCTGGTTTGGGTGAGGCGCAGGGCTGCGGTGGAACAAGGCAACACGAAGGGGGAAAGGTGGAGGAGCTATTGGAGTGGCGGTGTGGTGTTGGAGTCTGCGGTGGGAGCTGTTGAACCAAACAAAGCCGAGAAAGACAAGGAAAAAGAAGGGAGAAGGTAGAGGGCTGCAGTGGTGGAGTGGTGCAGGGGCAGCAATGTAGGCTGGTTGGTTTGGGCTGGGGGTCGAAGCTTGCAGAGGGGGGCAGTTGGGTAGTGGAAGCTACTGGGTGATCAGGAAGTTGGGGTTGGAAAGGGAAGACTAACAAGAGCGAGAGGAGAGGAGAATGGGACATGGAGTTTGGTTTGGTGAGGGAGGGGTGGTGTTACGGGGCTGTGATGGTGGTGCTCGAAAGGCGCAGGAGGAGAGGCAGGGAGATGAGGGCTTGTTTGGTTGGTGAGATGGCTGGGACGGGAGCCTGGTCGGGGGAGCTGCATGGGAGAAGGTGCATGGAGGGGGCTGTTTGGTGTGCTGCTGGGTGGTTGGGGTGATGGGTTGCGTGGCAATGGTGGCGGTTCTACTGGATGCAAAGTGGTAGTCGGCGGTGATTGGGGTGGGTTGCCGAGAGAAAATAGGAGGGAGCTGGGAGGAACAATGGGTCAGGGCTGCTGTGCGATGTGTAAGGGTGTTGTGTGCGTGTGTATGTGTGAAATGAAACGGGGGGGTTGTTTGGGTTGGTTGGGGTTGAGTGTTATTTTTTTTGGTCGAGCATAGGAAGAGAGGGGTAGAGTGCTGCGATTATGTGCAGAATATGCGTGTGCAAGTGTGTATAAATTACAGATGGAACGGGGAGTTAATGGTGGAGTGTATATGTGTATGTGTGTATAAAACGTACGAAGGGAACAAAAAAATATTTAAGACAGATATTAGGGGTAATCGTAGAGGGGGTAGATTAATAATATAGGGAAGGAATTTATCTATTTAAATTTAGATTTAATTTAGATAGATTAAAATATCAGACATAAAAATAGTTCGGGAAAAATTATTAGAATTTAGATAAGTTTAAAAATAGTCTGAAAGAGTAAAATAATTGAAATTTTTTTTAGGAAATTATTTTTGGTTACGGATTAAAAGATTATTAATAAAATAATTTAAAATAAGATTTACAGGTAAAAATTAGGATTAATTTAAATAACCTAATCTCTATCAAAATTTTAACCATATTAACTTTATACTTAAACCGTTGAAATAATACAAAAAATAATAACACTTTTAAAATTAAGCCTCCTAAAATAATAATTATATTTAATTATACGATTATAAATTTATAATTACGGTTTTGAAAAACGGGGTATTACATAAAGCTTGAGCTTTGTTTGTTTATAAACAAGCCGAGTTTGTAATGAGGTGAGTCAAACTTTTAACTAGCCAACTCGCCAGATTTTGTGGTGAATGAGGATAATCCGTCAAGTGTCTAAGCTTATCATTAGAAATCATTCTCTTCATATACTATAAAAGGCTCTCTACATTTTTCTTATTATGAAGCATACGTCAGAATGGTGGTATAATTAATTATAAATTACCACAACACCTTATTAGGAATCTTAGTCCTCTTGTATCATGACATTTAGGGCTGTAAACGAGCCGAACCGAGCCAAATACACCTAGGTTTGGGTTCGGCTCGTTTAACTAAACGAGCCTAAAATGATGTTTGAGTTCGGCTTATTTAACTAAATGAATGAGCCAAACCAAGCTTTTACCGAGCCGAGCCGAGCTCACGAGCCAAAGCTAAAAAATGAACCGAGACAAGCTTTTTCGAGCTCGGGCTTATCTCGTTTAATAAACGAGCCAAGCCTGAGCCTTACTTTTAGGCTCGTTTATCTAAAAGAACAAGCCGAACCGAGCTGAATACCGAACTTGCTCAGCTCATTTACAGCCCTAGTGACATTCGACATCGAAGAAAACTATCTTATTACGATATAAAATATAATCGTTAGGAAAAACATAGATATTTTCATAATTCAAACCTATAGAGTACAAAATATTCTTAGCTTCATAAGTGCAAAGGAGAAGCACATTGTCCTTTAGAAGCATCTCTCTAAATAACTCAAGAAGATAAGTGAAGCTTTAATCACTTCATCCATTGCCCATCTTCAAGTTGTACAATTGTAACATAGTAAATACTTTTATAAATTTAGTACAACCATTGTACAAAGGTGTCTTCAAATCATTTTCCAACTTTTCAAATATTTTTGGATGGTCGCTAAAATGGTCTTCAATATTATTGGTCCGATCCTTCATGTAAGCAAAGTCATCTGCAACTCCAATATGGTCAACCACACTAAGTTCTTTAAGAAGTGGCTTTCTATACCATATTCACCTAGTATAACTCTTATCAACTTCATGGATAATAAGATGATCTTGTATCTCATTTAAACCTCTTTTTATCTTATTTTCACAATTCACACATGAGTGAGATATCCACAAAGGATCTTTCAAGTGTTTAATGACTATCTTAAGAAAGTCATCATTTATATATTCTCTATAAAACCTATTTACATGTATCTACTTACAATCCATAAAGAGAAATAAGTAAAATCCGACTTCTAAATTAAAAATAAAATGGAGAATATGACAATATTAACTAAGTCAATTAAAAACCACCATCATATCTAGAATACATATACACCACAATAATTTTTGCACTAGTGACAATGCTACGATTTCTACAATACTATTTTTTTTATATACTATGTTTTTAGAAATAGTTTGATAATATGGCTAGTAAATGATTTTCCACCTCCACAAGACATCAACTTAAAAACTAACAACATAAAGTGTACAAACATACACCACAACATCACATATAATATTAATATACATGAAGGAGTTTGAATTTGTAATATATAAGAAAAAATTTTAAAAATAGAGAAATTTATACAAACAAGTTTGAACTGTGAAGAGAAGAAGAACAAAGGAATAATGAACATGCTGTGAGAAAAGAGAGAGAAGGGCGAATTTGGTGAACTAAAGAAAAGGAAAAATGAGTAAGAACTCTAGTGAAGAGAAGAGAGAAGGACATCGGCGGTTACACAAGTTCTTCACTTTGAATAACCGTTATCTAGTTTCTTACAATTAAGGATATGCTTGGGATGAGGGAAATGGATTAAGGGGATAATGATTAAGGAAAAAATTTTATCCACCTTTCTTGTTTGGTATGTAAGGGTAAATTATTCAAGAGAATATTTTTTTTATGTTTGGTTTGAGAGAAATAACTTATACTAGAATAGTATTTTATTTTACTTCATTTGCATGAAAAATTAGTAATATTTTTTTTATTAGATATAAACAATTATTTATTATGCAAATCAAAATTTAATATTTTTATTCTAATTTTTTCTTCTTTATGTTATTTATTCATTGTTATGTTAAATTTTAATAAATAGTGTACTTAAAATATTAAAAGTGATTCTTTGTTATAGAATAATAACAAGGAAAAAGATACATTTAGAGTTGAAATCTCTTAATTAGTCTATATAAAATATAAAATAAATGAAAATAAACATCCATTGATATTTTTTATTGAAAAAAATATTTAAAAAATATATTTTCATAATTTCAAACATGTTTTAAGATAAGTAAAATTTGAAAGCATTTTTGTTTTCTTGTTATTTCTACACCAAAAGAGCTTTTAATGATAAATTTATTAGCCACTCTTGGACAAATTTAAGAAATTAGTATTAAATTCTTGCATGTTTCAGATTAATCACTAAAATGAACATGAGCATGGGTGTGATGTATATGAGACAAATAGTTAGCTCAAATAATTACCCAAAAGTCAGCCGTAACATTTGACTAGCTGTTCACGGACAATATGCTACCACCATACCACGAAATCCAGCGAGAAGAGAATTACCCATGGCTATAAACCGAAAATAATTTTCTCTCATCCAGCAATATATTTTTATTCTAGAATAAATTTTTTTCCATACCAAATATAAAAGAGAAGAGAAATAATTATCCTTGTATTTTTTACACCTGCTTTACTCCCATACCAAACGTAACCTAAGAGGTAAAATGAAAAGTTAGCAGGGGAATCTAGGTTAAAGTGCAACAAAGTAAAAAATAAGGGAGAAGAGTATACGCGAAGGTTATAAGGTATATTGTGTATTCATTTAAAAACTTACTATTCTCGGTAACGGTATACACAACGGTTGTATAAAAAAATAGTCATGTAAAACTTTATCCAAAAAATAATATTCTTAATAAAGGTATACACAGTGGATATATATAAAAAAAACTACTATGTATACTTTCAATTTTTTTTAATATGAAAAATAAAATACTTGATGGTTGTACCTTAGAACTGTCATGTATACTCTTATCAAAAAAATACTTTTCTCGCTAAAGGTATACACTGAGGTTATGTAAAAACACTATTGTGTATCAGTAATGAGTTTTTATAATTTTTCATGTATTAATGTAATATTTTATTTTTTTTTTAAATTTTTATTGAATATACAAAGTTATTCAACAACCACCACCACCACCAACAACAACAGCAACCATAACAACCAACAACGATGACGACGATAATAAAGAAACTTTTCTTAATTTGTTTTAGAAAAGCAAACACAAAAAAACATTTTAAAAAAAAATTATTTCCTACAAAATATTTTTAACAACCAAATAAAAAATAATTTTTTTCTTTTTCATTCTTTTCTTTTCATTTCATTTCTGTTTCCTACCATTTTCTACCCACCGAGGGAGCCTAAATGTCATGCAAAATTTTAAAGTTGTTTACCAGTAGCGTTGAATTCATTAATAGTTATGTGAGCCCTCATACACTTAAAAGCTATAAATAATTTAGCTATCAAGCTTGCCAATAATACATCAAACTATGGAAGGTAATAGATCGGGTTTGGATTGAATCCGGTTAGATTCATACTCGAGTTTATTTACAGTACTTAGATTCAAATCTGATCCACGTTTGTCAGGTCTCAAAAGTTTAAATTTAGATCTACATCCATCGGATAAACAAGTCTTAAATGAGTCATAAATGGATCCAGCTATTTTAAAGAAAAAAGATTATCGTACTAACCGCCAGATGGTGGCACGCATGATTGAAAAAGATGACTCATTTGTCATAAATGGTGGGTCATCGATATCAATAAAGTATTCCTTTTTAAGATCTTATAAATAATTTCTCATAAGGAGTGAATTATCTATGCCACTAAAATATTTTTTTCTTTTTAATATATATTCCTTTCCTACTCATAAATGATCAAAGATTTCTTATATTAATTTGATTCATCATAGATTTTTTTTATATGAGAATAAAATAATTAATATATTTTATATATGATCTTTACATTTTTATGCATAAAAATTTATAATGAACTATGCTTACCTAGACCTTAATAACCTAGATAATTCTATAGATTTGGACAAAAAGAACCAAAATTTGGTAAATACTCCATTCATTTTTAAAGAAAAAAATTTTAAATTATCTATATATTATTTTAAAAGATAATAAATATATTTATAATATTATAATTTTATTCTTTATGAAAAAATGGTTCGATATTATGTATCAAGTAAGAAATAAAAATAAAAAATATTTTATATTTCTAAAACAATTTTATTTCAAAATTAAAGAGAGTATATACTGAGCAAGGTGCTTAGTGTTTTTGCTTCAGTAATCAACATTTTCATTGTGGATTTTATAGGAAAAAAATTAGGCTCTTTCCATGATGTTATTTGGTTTTAGACTTTCATTTGTTAAAGGACTGCATCTCTCTCTCTCTCTCTCTCTCTCTTGCTGCTATGTTTGATTTCGAACTCATCAACCTACTTAAATCCTTTAATTTATCTTTAATTAATATACAAACTTAGGGTCCATTTTTTTCTCCTTGATAGTATGCTTTCATGATTACTATAATTAACATTAATATTTAGGATATGTTTTTCTTTAATCTGATATAAAATTAAAATGACAAGAATATATTCAACCTATTTCTCATTTAATGAATTAACTCATGTTGTATTTATTTAAGGGTATGTACAATATTTTAAAATACGCAAAGCTATGGATGATGAGTTCATCCTATTTCCCGTTATATATATAATTAACATGATGTAAGTAACATTGTTTTTATAATGTTTTATCTCTCTCTTTTTTTTCTTCCATAATAGACACGATTTTGGATTAGCCCATTGAAATGACTACCAACGATTAATGTATTATGTATTCCAACTTCTCAACGATTGCCTTGAAGAGCCTGCTCCAAGCCGGTGATCAATTAGGATGGTGGAAAACATCATGTTTCCAGATTCTTTAGATGTGCCAAGGAGACAAAGAAGACTAAGCTGCAGACGCAGGGCAAGCACGGTGACCGGCGACGACAAACTTGCGGTGGTGGCATGGCGACAAGCTTTGCTTATTAACGGAGTGGTTGACAGTAAATCAACAGAGCATACGTGGGTGTGGGTGTCCCATTATTTCACCGCTTAGCTAGCTGCTCTTTCTCCGAAAATTCAGCGTACGTAAAGAGTAATTAACAAAGACTAGGGTCATCTGGGGCTCGTGGAAGCAATAATTAACAAAGACTTGGGTGTGGTCAAAGTAATAATTAACAAAGAATTGGGTGTGGGGCCGTCCAAGCAGTAATTCACGGTGTGGGGCTCGTCCAACCAATAATTAACAAAGAGTGCGTAGTGGGCCGTCCGTGTTCCTAAAATTTATAATGACTTGAATGATATATTCTACTCTTTCATATTTGTAAGCGATTTAGAGCTAGTATAAATTTATCAATTGAAAGGAACATGCCGCGTGACATGATAAGAAAGGAACGTTTACAGTATAAAAATAAAAGTGCCCGAATATTTATGATTATCCTCTTATTTGAAGCCGTCCAGCACATAGAAGGGAATACTAGTATATTGTTAAGTGGATAAATTAGTTTTTAGCTTAGTTAATCCCAATTTTTTTATTTGATCAGAATAATTTTATTTGGGTAATAACTATTTATTAAAAAAAATTAATTTAAAAAATTACGTAATACATTATAATATAAAATTATGACATAAAATTATAATAAATTTATTATAAGTATTATTTCTACTATAATTATCATTATTATTGTTATTATAATAAATAATTACATTTTTATGTCCTTATTTTATTTTATTTTATATTATTATTAATTTGTATTATTTAATTATTAATAAAAAAACTAAAATGAATATATATATATATATATATATATATATATATATAATAAAATTTAATTTTTAATTTAGGTTTAGAATTTGGATGGATATTGTATGGAAATGTGGAGGCTGAGATTTTATTTTCTGTCGCATATTATATTATATATACTATATAGTGGGTGCTATATTTTGCAATGAATTTATTAGCTGTCATATTATATATTCATCATATAATTATTGAGTTTTTTGCCGGAGGGGTGACGAGGGTCTTTTTATGATTTTTTTTTTTTTTGTAGAAGGCTCATTTTCTTGTACCTACGATGAGTGATGCACGGAACTAGGGATGTCAATGGGTCGGGTCTGGACCGGGTCCAGCTATATCCAGATCCGGACCCGTTTATATTACCTAGACCCAGACCCGACCCAGATCCGTCGGGTCTTAAAAGTTCAGACCCAGATCCAGATCCACCGGGTCTAACGGGTAAATGAGTCCTAAACGGGTCCTAAATGGGTCCGGTTATTTTTTAAAAAAATAATTAATAATCTATGCTAATACAAATACATTTATGTTTTATATAATTTAATATGTATTTTTTTTGTTAAAAAAATCATCCAAGTAAAAAAATAAATATATTAAAATAGTTATATTAACTTTTCAAATGGTGTTTTAATACTTTTAGTAGGGATGTAAATGGGGCGGATTCGGGGCGGGTATACTCATATCTGTATCCGTATCCAATAAGAAAATCCGTACCCGAATCTGTACCCGTACCCGCATCCATATCCGCTAACATATCCATATCCGTATCCGTTGGATATCCGTTACTCGACAGATTATTCATTTACCCGTCAATGGATATTTTCCGATAGATAAATCCATCAGCCGATAGATAAACCCATTTAGAGTTAAGCTAAATGATAATTATAACTTTAATTTATACTATATTTATTTTAAAATTAAGAGTAGAAAGGTATATATCGGGTAAACGGGTACGGATATGGATACGGGTATGGTTATGGGCACGGGTATGGATATGCCATACCCGTATCCGTACTCGAACCCGACGGGTATTTTTTTTCCAACATCCATATTCGTTTATCCATAGCCGTTGGACAAAATCCGTCAGATTTCGGGTAAAATCCGCCCCGTTTATATCCCTAACTTTTATAATACAATGTTATACATATTGTTTATAAAGTAAGTATACACAAATAAAATTTAAAAAAAAAATGAATAAGGAGCTTATATAAGATTAAGACAATAATGACAAATATAATATTAGTATGTATTTATATATGTATACACACACACATATGTATATTAAATGGTTCTAGCGGGTCGGGTCTGAATCTAGAACTGGACCCAGATCCAGACCCTTTAAGGTATATGTGGACCCAGACTCGACCCAGACCCGTCGGGTCCAAAAATCATGGACCTAGACCCGCTAAAAATGAGGCGGGTCTAGCAGGTCTGGGTCGGGTCCGAGACCCATTGCCATCCCTACACGGAACAACAATTATAGGTGTTGTCCTTCGTTTTAAAAATATTTTAATATCAAAATTTATATTAAAATTATTTAATTAAAATTTTTATTAAAAATGATAAATGATTAAAATTAAATAATATAGATAATAATTTTAGAATTTTTTTTAATTTTTCCTTCTTAATTTTAATAGATTTTATCTATTTTAAATATATATATAATTTTTTTGACATTTTTTACTGTTCCTGTTTTTTAAAATTAAAAAATATATATTTTTACATTTTTTTCGTTTTCGTTATTATTAATTGGAATTATTCTTATGTTATTTTAACTTCCTATTTTGCATCATATTTGGTGTTTATTTTTAGAAGATAATAAATATTCCACCCACGGAATCACTACTATACTATATTTTATGATAGAGGTCGTACGCTGGTATATCTTCGTTTTGTTCTAGGTATTGTTAAGTTAGTAGTTCATTTTATTTTGGATTCTAAGCTTATCTTATTTCATTATTTATTTTAGGTGTAAATCAAATTTTATGAAAAATCATTATTATTGTTATTACTAGAAGATTGTGGGATAATCTCCGTTCTTTGCTTGGTTTTAGTTACTCTGCTAGTAGTATATAGTGTCCTAAGATTATGAAATAACAGAAAAAGATTGCTAGTATTATCTAATCAATAACTCTTAAATATGTTGTAATACGTAGAAATTAATACCTACTGTTTGCATGATATGGAACATATGCATAGGTAAATATATGCATAAACAGACTAGTATATTTTATGTTTTGGGAAATTTAGAGTTGGCGGTATGCTGATATATATGTAACAATAATTTATCACTATTAATAAAATATTGATCACTACAAAATAACAATTAATAGACTTTCAAATCAATCATACATAGACTTGGCCATGATACATAACTACTTTGTAAATCTAATGCTATAACTTTTATCATCATAAAGTTATGAAAATTATTTTTGACAAACAAATTATTTCCAAATTAATTATTCATTTCAATAAATGTGATCCATTCTCTTAATATATATATATATATATATATACACGAACATATTGTGAGAAAAAAAGAGAGAATTCCGACTTTAGTGCACCGGAGAAATGAAAAAATGAGTAAGAACTACCATAAAGAGAACAGAAAAAGAAATCAGTGGTTGAACAAATTCTCCGCTTCAAATAAATACTATTTTAATAAGGGCATACACGTTACTTATAATGTACAACTGCTACCTATCCCAATTTTTATATTAAAAGGGGGGATAAGAGTATTCACATTAGTTGCATAACAAAACTGTCATATATATTTTTATCCAAAAAAGCAATATTCTCAATAAGGGTATACACGACATGTAATTCCCCAAAATTTTCAAAGCTTATACTTTAATAAATAAATTTTATTTAAAATAAATTAGCCTTTAAATTCATTTAATTTAATTATTTTATGGATTTTTAAGTAAATAAGATTGGGTATAAATATTTAATAAATTAAAATAAATATTTTTTTTATTTTATTATACGCTTATTATTTAAATAAAATTTTAAACCCTTATTTTATAAAAACTATCCTTTTTAACCATTATATTTTAATTATCTTAAATTAAAGTATTAAATCAATTTATTACCCAAAATTATTCTATTTTATTATTTTATCAATTAATTTTTTTTATTTGCCCCACTTTTCCTTTTCTTTTTCCTTTTTCCTTCTCCTTTTTCTCATTTCTTTCTTCTTTCTTTTTTTCCTTGGGCCGCTAGCCGGCCTGGTTCTCTTTCCCCCTCCTGTGATTGGGCCTATCCCAATCTCCCCTGCCTTTCCCTCGTTGCCTGGCCGCCCCTCTTTCTTTCTTCCTTTCTTCCTTTCTTGCCCGACCGGACGGGCCCGCTCCTTTCCTTTGGCCGGTCTGCCCGTCACGCACCCAACGCCTAGCCCCGACCCTTCTTTCTTCTTCCCTTCTTCTTCTTCCTCTTTTCCCGGCGATAATCCCGGCCACCCTCCACCATTTTTGCAGCCCAACCTGCAGGTCCCTCTCCCCCGTTGACTCCCCTATCTCTCTCTCTCTCTCCCTCTCTCCCTCGCGTCGTTTTCTCTGCCCATCCCGATCCCACCATCCCCGTCTCCCTCTCCCTCTCCTTGCCGACACCTTCCTCTCCCTCTCCCTAGAACCTCCATTCCCCTACCACCCTAACGCGATCCCCGAGCTCCTTATCCCCTCCTCTCTCTCCTTATCCTTTTTCTTCTTCCCTGCCTGATCCATTCGGCCATTTTTTCGAGCCCATGTACCTTGCCCAAGCCTCTCCTTTTCTCCCTTTCTTCTTCTCTCCTCTCTCCCCTTATTTTTGTTTCACCGCCAATATCTGCCACTGCCGCCGCCTTAAACGCTACCTGCACCACCTCCTACCACCCTCTACCTCACCCTCGAGCCATCACAGTCTCCATCGAGCCACCCCGCAGCCCGTTCTTCCTCCTCTCTTCTTTATCTCTCCCCTTTCATCCCTTCTCGGCAACCACCCTGTGCAACCCCGATCCGCCGCCGTTTCGCCACCTATGCCGCCACCTGAGCCACCACAATAATCCCTGCAACCTCCTCTACCACCCCAATACTCCTTTGGCTGAAAACACCACCTGTAGACCCTTGTTTTTCCCCTTCATTTTCCTTCCTCACCAACCTTCCATTTCGACCCCTCCTTGGCCACCACCCTCGCAGCCCCACTGCCACCGTCTCCGCCTCCCTTAGCCACCTTCAACCCATCCCCGACCACCACCTACACCCCCTCTACACTTCTACACCATTCCCTTGCCCCAAATCCTTCCCACCATGCCCTTTTCTTAGCCCCAAACCACCAACCCAAAAATACCCATTTTCCCTATTTCCATCACCTTTGAGCCCCCTCCTTTTCATTTCTTTGCATGCAGCTCATGCTGCATTAGCAACATGAGTTTCTGCATCCCTTAATCTATTTTTTTAATAATTTTAAGGTATAATTATATTTTAAGTTAATTATTCTATTAATTATTAAAAGCCTTATATTTTGATTTCATAATTTCTAATGTAATAAGTCTTGAATTATTTTTAGGTGTTTGTTTTGATAAATCAAGCTTGAACCTTTAACCGGAACACCGGTAAGGTTCGTTTTTACGGATTTTGAGGTAATAGTTAAATCCTGCTTAAATGCATGGATTAACGCATGTTAGCATATTAGGCATTTTTAATGTGTATTATACTTGATATATGTTGTTTAGTATATTATATATGTGGTTATTGTGTTGGTTGATAAAAGGAAGCATTGATAGGTTATATGATATGTATGGAAATAATATTTAAGGTAATTATTTGGTTGTTAAGGAAAATGTTAAGTATTATCCATATTGTCTTATGCTATTGTAATATTTAATACATGTTTAATACTTTGTGAGCCTTAGGGGATTTTATTAATGTACATTGTATAAGAATATGGCCTAATATATATATGGGTGTTAATGAGTATTGTATTAACTATAAAAGTTGTGGATGATGCATTAATATTAATATTTTATGTAGTAATAATAATAATTTAATATAAGTGGTGTGCTAAGGGGTATAATGGTAAATTTTAGTAAAAAGGGGTATTATAGTAATTTTGGAGGCAAGGATAAAATAGTAAATTTATTAATAAAAGGATAAAATGGTAATTTTAGAAGTAATGGATAAATTGGTCATTTTGGAAGTAAGGAGGGCAAAATAGTAATTTTGTAATAAAAGGGCAATTTGGTGATTTTGAAATAAAATGGGCAATTTGCTAATTTTGTAATAAAAGGGGCAATTTGGTAATTTATAATAAAAGGGCAATTTGGTAAGTTTGTAATAACAGGGCAATTTGGTGATTTTGTAATAAAAGGGCAATTCGGTAATTTTATAATAAAATGACAATTTGGTAATTTGTAATAAAAGGGCAATTTGGTAATTTTGTAATAAAAGGGTAAAATTGTAATTTTATAATTAAAGGGTAAAATAGTAATTTTGTGATTAACGGGCAGAATGGTAATTTGGAGATTAAAAGAGGTAAGACAGTAATTTTATAATTAAGGATAAATGGAAATTTTATAAGTAAAAGGGGAGATGTGTTAATTTTAGGAGTTAAGGGGCAAAATGGTAAATTTGAAGGTAAAGGGGGTAAAACGGTAATTTTGTAAATCAAAGGGGTAAAAGTGGAAATTGGAAAGGAGTAAATTGGTAATTATAATAATGGATAAGGATAAAATGGTAAACATGATAAATATGAGGGGTAATTTGGTAATTTAACCGACTAGATGGTATTTTGGTAATTTTAATAATGGAGTAGGGTAGTTTGGTAATCATGACAATTAAGGAGGGAATATTTGGTAATTTAAATGGCCAAGGGGTAATTTGGTAATTTTGACAATGAGGAAGGGTAGTTTGGTAATTGATAAGAAAGGATGGTAATTTGGTAATTAACTGAATAAAGGGTTAATTTGGTAATTAGGATAGGGAGGAAGGGTAATTTGGTAATTTGACCCACTCAAGGATAATTTATTAATTATATTAAAGGAAAAGGGCAAAGTGGTAATCTAACCAGATAAATGGAAAGTATATTAAGTATAATAATTATTAAGGGGGATTAGTGACCTAATAAGTATAAGTAATAACTTGGTAACTTAAATCGAATAAGGGGTAACTTGGTAATTTTGTAACAAGGCGGTAATATGGTAATTTGTCAAGTAAAGAAGGGATGACTTAATAATTTTATAAGTAAAGGGTAAATGAGTAGTTTGTATCTAATATATCTTTGTGATTGTAGAATTCATAATATGACTCTAATAATGTTGATTAACGAGGTAGGAGTATTTGATGATTAGTAAGTATCACGAGAACGAATTCTAATTCGAAATTAGATGAGTTAGGATGGCCTTAATGATTCTTCTGTGTTACCTTGGACGACCATCTGAATAAGAAATATCTGATGATATCTGAACGATTAAAGTGAATAATTATCTGATTATTGTGCTTCTATGATCAACTTTAATTAAGACACTAATACTTAAAGTGAAAGACCTCGAGATCGGGAATGATGGCTCTTTAGGGGTCGCTACTTTAAAGACGTGGTTTAGCCCACGATTATTTGGTATTTGCTGGTGTTCCTTTGTGCCCTAGCTATATCTACTCTATTTAGCTCTACAGACCTAGTTAGGGGGTATGCATACTTAAGGATTAGGTGTCCTTGTCGGTAGGGTACTGAGTTGGCTTTATGCACCGGTACGACCAGGGTACCTTTGCGTCCTTGGGTTACTAGTTGAAGGGTACTGAGTAGCTTTTATACACCAGTGCGACCGGTGTACCTTTGTGTCCCGGGTTCTTGATCTCCCTATCGAGGCAAATAAATGGAATTATTGTGCTGAATAAAAAAGGAAAATACTAATCGTTAAAGTGAAAGATTAATGAGCCGGGACTAGTTGATTTATTTGATGAGTATCAATCCACCGGAAATAATAGTGTACCAGGATGTTTTGCCCTGGATGATGTTCATGAGTATCGATCAAACAGATATAATGGTGGCCCAGGATGTTTTTACCCTGGATGATATATATATATATATGTATTCCGATCCACTGGCCAGAATAGTGAGGGTCCAGAACTCAATTAAATTTATTTGGATGTGAATAAGTTATGAAAAAATACTAATCATTGAGATGATTGATTAATGATGGACTAATGGCCTTAAGGGCTGAAAAAATATTGATTACTCATTATGGTCTATTGATATTGGTTGACATGTTAAGTAAACGAATATATGAAAGTGAATGTTACGTATATGCTATTAATATCTGATTGAATTATTGGATGTGTGAATAAATGGATCCAAATATCATATTTACACCTATGGTTATATATGAATGTAGTAGTATTTCATGTGTTACATTGCGTGCCTGTTTTTAAGTGCGTTTTTAAATGGTTACTCAGTACCGTAGTATTGAAGGGTTCCCTTCGTGGGGCCCCTGCCTATTCAATGGACAGTACCCCTTATAGGTTGTATTCAGGTGCTATTCAAGTGGGCTCTCGGGAAAGAGCGTATGATACTGTCCGAAAATTTTAGGGTTTTAATTTGTCTCTTTTAAATTCAATGTATTTGTTATTTTGTAACCACCGTTGTTGAATTTTTCTCTCGTAAAGTGTTTACTACGCTTCTCTGATTTACATATACTTAAGTTTCTCGTAAAATTTTATTTTACCTTTTTTAGCCTTAGCACTTGGTATTGGAACGGTAGGAGTGAACCGGTCTGGTACTAAGTATGGCGGTAATACCCCCAAAGTTTACGATTATTTAATTTGCTTTCACTAATTTGCTTTTAATTAACGAAAATTTTCAGTAGTGAATTTTGGGTTGATGTTCTTTTTAAAAAGTGGCACGAGGTAGCAGACCTTCTTATCATCCAAACCCCGCCAATGAGGGGAGCAAGACTCATACTAGGTTGATGTTCTTTTTAATTTGTTTTATTCTTGCTTTTTAAATGAAATTTTTTATATTTATTTATTGGTGAAAAATAAATACATTAGAATAATAGTAAAATATTAACTTATTGGTGAAAAATAAATACATTAGTGATGAAAGATTACTATACTATTGGTATAAAAAAAAAGTATGTTAGTGGTGAAAGATTTGTTTTAAGATCATTATAATGGTTATAAAATATCGATATATTAATAGTAAAAGATTAATACATTAGTAGCGAAGGATTAAATTTTAAAGTAAAATAATGGTTAAAGATTAACTCGTTAAAAAATCAATTCATTAGTAGTTAAAGATCTATTTATGTACCAATCTTTTATCATTAGTATGTCAGTGGTAAAAGATTAGTTTAATAATTGCGAAAGATATGTTTAACAGTAGTAAACTACTTAGATACATGATAAAATATATATGGTGAAGGTTGATGAAAATTTGATAATGGAATTATGAAATAAGAGTTTAATATGTCGGTAAAATATTACTTAAATACTAATAAAAATACATTTGAAAGAGAGTAATAATAGACCATAGATAATTTTTTAGTATTTTATATTTTGTACAACGTACGCTTCGTTAAAGCAATCCTCAAATGATTTTGTTGACGGCCGGTGGCACGAAATCGTTATACTATACAAGTATATTATTTGTATTGTAGGTAGTTTTGTGATAATATCTATTTTTTTTAGTGGTATGCTTTTCCTGCTTCATGGTATATAGATCGCTTTGGTCTAGGATCATTTGACATGTCTTTACTAGTAGTATGATAATATTTTTGCATACCCCCCCAACCCAAACCCACGTATTAAAGCATCCCTTTTTTTTAAACATTGAAGCAGTAGGAATTTCCTCGAATATGCATACCACCACAGTAAATGAAACCCATTAATATCTAATGGGACCCAACAAAACGCATAAAACAAAATTCGATCGGCAATTATTTCTATGATTGCTTAGATAGAAGGTGCAACTTTTACGGTTTTACGAAATAAATTGATTGAACTGGAGCGGTGTTATTGAAAGGGGGGTGTTGTTACGTAGAAAACAAACTTTTAGTCGGTAGAAAATAAATTTCTAAGGGAATCTTTTATCTATCGAAGTAAAGAGTTTTTATTTTTTATTTTTTGGTTAATTCAGTTGTTCGATAATTTTAGCCGAAACTTATTATATCTATCGACAATAATTATCGAATTCCCTTCTTTCTGTTTTTCACTCAGATAATTCAACTACCGATAATAATTGCCGAAGCTCCCCATTCTTTTTTTTTTCAACACACTCTTTCGGCAATTTTGGCCGATAAGACTGAAGTCTGTAGGGGTAATACATGAAATTTTTATTTTTTATTTTTTCTATATAGTAAAAGACTGTTTTTCAATTAACAGCTACGTTGAAAAGCCAACGCAATTATGAGCTCTGCACTAGTTACTGATAGCTAGTTAGCTCGCAGGTATCACGATTCACGACTCACGAGGGCTAACTGGCTAAGAGACAGTATGAGCTGGAATCAGGAGGACTTCTATTATTGTATGACATGTGCCCCACCACGTTCTCTATTACGAAAGAGAGATTCCTTATCCCTAGATATGCAACTCCAACCCCATCTCGCAGAAGCTAAAGCAATCATTCCATCTCCTTTCCCGTGAGCATTGTTAATTATTTCACAGTCGAAAAAAATGGATGGTCTGATTTCTGATGTTGCTTCAACCGCCCTCAAAAGTTTGGGTTCTTTAGCTCTCCAAGAAGCAGCGGCCGCCTGGTACTTCAAATCCGACCTCGACGATCTCACCGAAACCATAAGAATCATTAGAGATGTGCTCGTTGCTCGCGAGGGTCATCATCAGCGCCATGGCCTTCTTGAAAGTGTGATCGACAGGCTCAAAGATGCGGTTCATGAAGCTGATGATTTGATTGATGAATTCACTACTTTAGTTGAGCGGAAAAAGCTAATGATGACCGGTAGTGGCAGATTCACCAAGGAGTTTCGAGTTTTTTTCTCTCGTGAGAACCAAGTTGGTACCGCCTTCAAAATATCTAGAGAAATCAAGACGATTAGGAATACTCTAAATAAAATTGTCGGAGACCGTGATCACTTTGCCTCCATGCTGCCTGCCAATGAGCCATCTTCTGTTGTTCGAGGACTAGAGACTTGTTCCTTTATTCCCGCTGATGATGTGATAGGAAGGGATGATGATAAGCAGAAGATTCTTGATGTGTTATTGAGGCAGGAACACCACGATGATCTGAGGTCGCATATGGTAGTCCTTTCGATATTTGGAATTGGTGGGCTCGGAAAGACGACGATAGCTCAACTCGTTTTTAACGATAAAGATGTTAATGACCGTTTCGAGCTGAAGTTATGGGTCTGTGTGGGGGACTTTATTGGAAACGAGTTCGACTTAAAACTTATTATCAGAAAAATCATCATGTCTGCAACAGACAGTAGTTGTTCAGATGACCTGGGTTTGGAGCAGTTGCACAGCAAACTTCGTGAGAAGATGGGAGGGAAAAAATACTTTCTTGTTTTGGATGATCTTTGGGAAGAGGATCCTACTAAATTGTTGCGGCTGAGAGACTTGCTGGCTGTCGGAGAAAAAGGATCTAAAGTTCTTGTCACTACTAGGTCCATGGCCACGGCTGAAAGGATCGGAACAATTCCTTCCATGAAACTACAATTTCTTTCCGACGATGCCTCTTGGAAACTCTTTGAGAAAATGACAGGCCTGGAGCAGCTTAAGGATCAACGCTTGGTGCAGATAGGGAAGGAGATCGTTAAAAAGTGCGCGAATTTGCCTCTTGCTATTAAAGTCATCGGAAGTCTTCTACGGGGTAAAGATGAAACAGAGTGGCGTCGTTTCAAAGATCATGATCTAGCCAAGATAGACGCCGCTTCCGGCATCATGCCTCTGCTAAAGCTGAGCTACTACCGCCTACGCCCGCAGTTGAAACAATGTTTCACTTACTGTTCTTTGTTCCCAAAGGACTATGTTATGCGTGAGACAGAGTTATATTACCAATGGATTGCTCAAGGCTTTATCACATCATCGTCACACCCAAATGAGAGTTTGGAAGACGTCGCTGAGCAATGCTTCACGGAATTGTTACATAGATGCTTCTTCCAAGACATTCAAAGGAATATGTGGGGAGAGACATATGCTTTTAAAATGCACGATCTGATACATGATCTTGCAAAAGACGTTGCCGGAAAGGAGATCCTTATTGCTGTTGATAGTGGTGACCAGAATAATTTGGCTAGGGGTGTACGACATTTGAGTTTCCGTAATTGTTCCTCAATGCAGAATTTACCCTCCCTTTTGGAAGGAGGAAACCATCTACGAACTTTTCTGGGGCCTTCATTACGACAATCGGAGATTAGTGACTTAATCAACAGTTTTCAGTGCATAAAGGTGTTGGACTTGCAACGCTTGGGCATCAAACAACTGCCTGAGTCTATAGGCAAGTTGATACATCTCAGATACATAGAACTATATGGGAATGATTTCGAAGTACTTCCCAAATCAATCACAAGACTGCACAATTTGGAAACATTAGGCCTTGCAAGTTGTCATGGTCTCGAAGAGCTCCCTGGAGATCTCAGCAAGCTGGTCAATCTCCAGAATTTGGATGTACGGGGTTGTTTTGAGTTGGCTTGTATGCCCTCAGGAATTGTTTGACTCGCTGCAAAGGCTATATACATAGTGGTGAGGGTAAGTCTGCAGTTGATTTGTATATCTCGTTGTAATTCCAAGCCGCTATTAATGCCAGCTAATATCCTTATAGTATTAAGTCTATATACATTCAATTACCTTTCCATCAGCATTTAAAGCTATTAATGACATTCTTTGAGGGGGTCTCTTGAAATTAAGATTTCAAGAAAGGGAATTAGTGACGGCATGTCTATCAGAAGGAAGGAAGCTAGATGTTTGCTCAACAAGAGTAATCTCACAAGATTAAGTATAACGTTGAATATGACCGAACCAGCAGATGCGAGCCAAGATGAAGAATTGTTGGAATGCTTAGAACCCCATAGTCATCTCAAAAGCTTCTGTTTGTGGGGACATTATGGAGGGGAGAAGTTCCCTAGTTGGATGTCGACGAATAATCTCGGCTCTGCTCTCCCGAATCTTGTTGAGATTACACTCATGAATTGTTCAGGATGTCTGAATCTTCCGATCCTCAGCCGACTCCCTTCTCTCAAAACTGCCGTCTTGCGGGATCTGCCACGTTTGGAGTACATCGAGAGTCAAAGTAATTATAAGGCATCGGCATCAAAATCCGTAGCATTCTTCCCATCTCTCCAAGATTTGGAGCTTCGGGCCTTACCTAATGTGAAAGGGTGGGGGATACCTACCGATTGTGGAACAGATGTTGACTGTGATCAGCATGTGGCACATCCATCACTACCGCTTTTCTTTCCTCGTCTTACTAGATTGACGATACGTGATTGCCCCAACATGACAAGCATGCCCCCGTGTCCTCATCTTGAAGAGCTGGAACTCATTAACTTCAACAAGAATTTGCATATTATTATGCCGAAAGAAGAGTACTCGATCTTAGCAGCATCCTTGGGTCCGTCATCGACATCAATATCCTCCTCCTCCTCAGCTCCGAATTCTTGTCTCTCAACTCATCTATTGAAAAGCCTGGAAATTGATAGCATCGGCTACCTCAATCATCTGCCGAAGCAGTGTCTACAAAGCCTTACTGAACTCTATGTTAGAGGATGTGAGGATGTAGCCCCTTCTTGGAGTTTCTTGCAACATCTAACCGAGCTTGCGCGATTGGCGATCTGGGACAGTCCTACGCTTGATTTTTCAGGAGCTCATGAAGAAGAGGCGGACCAAATGGCATGGAAATCTCTTGAACGACTCCGTTATTTGCAATTTTGGGACCTTCCAAATTTGACGATACTACCTAAAGGGGTCGAATGCCTCACCAACCTTCAAGAACTGTATTTCATGGGTTGTGATAATTTGGTAGAACTGCCGGGATGGATAAGCCAGCTATCTTCTCTCGAAACCCTTAGCATCCTGGAATGCAAAGGATTAAAGTCAGTGCCAGATGGAATCCGAGGCCTAACTTCCTTACGCACGATTCGTTTGCGAGGATGCGGCGAGGATCTAGTAGAAAGATGCAGGAAGCTGACGGGTGAGGATTGGGACAAAAGTCAGCACGTCCCCAAGATCATCGTTGAGTAGTGGAGCCTCGCTTCACCAAAGACCTGGTAAAGCTCCCCTGAAATATTATTAATACTGAAATGTAATTACTAATTTCTGCAATGCACCTAGACATATGCATATGCACCTTCCTTGAATCCAATCCTCTTCGTGACCTTTCGAGCAATTTGAATCTTATAATAAGTTCCGTTTAATAATTTACGGAAGGAGAAAAAATAGATGTATTATATTCTGATGTTTGGAGAAAAGAGCTGGGGAGGAGGTTGGAACAATCTCGTTCGTTCCTTTCTCTTACTATATGCATGACAAGAAATCGGTGGTGAAACATTAGAACCATTACGTACTGATACTTTTTAATACGGTCTTAATTAAAAGGTAATGTAACGCATCTGCCTAACCTATAAACCACAACGAATCCAAACCATTAGAAACCCCAATTTGTAACGAGTGCCGATTAATGGCATGCTCATTGTAACATAAAACACTTTTCCTGGGATAAAAAGTGAGAGCTTATTGCATCTAAAATTTCCTTAATAAAAAAGTAAGGACTTTAGATGAAAAAGAGAAAGCTTATTGCTTTGTTGACCGGATTGGTCATAAGGAGAAAAATATGGGGGGTGAAGTAATTACTTAATGACTCGATAACTACTCTCTCAAAAAAAAAAAAAAATTACTATCAATTTGAAGTTGGCGAACGAAATTTATTTAAAGTTGAAGAAACAGGGGAAAGATTAAAAGAAATACTAAAGATGATATTCTTATATCTCTCTCGTTCTACCTTTTTCCAATTTTCCAAGGCACGTCGTCATCATCAAAGCGTACTTCACTTCCTAGACATCCTAACCCCTCCCCGTCCTCACTCCTGCCTTGATTTTGTAATATTTAGGTTCATTTGTAATATTTAATGATTTTTTAAAAAAAAGTTTAGTAAATTTAACAAATGCCTATAGATTCATTAGTTAGAACATAAGATAACATTATATATATAAATAACTAAAATAAATTAATTTATATTAGATAAGCGGTACTACCATTAAACCGTTTCCCGGAAAAACCAAGTGTTCATTTGTGGTCATGCTTGAATAGTTATTAGACTTTAAATTTAAATTTATTGTTTTAATCTTCGGCATTAATTGACTTTCAACCCGGCAGAGGCGCCGACAGCTGGATCATCTCGAAGAATATCAAGCAGTGAGGTAGAATACGATAAAATGTATTGCGATAACAATTATTCCCTGCTGTTGGTATTATTAATTGTAGCGAAAGAGTTCGCCACAAACAACAAATTTATTGTGGCAACAAAAGTCTTGACCCAAAATAGCCTTTTGTGTTGAGTTTATAGAGGCAACCTAATGATTTTTATTTTTATTTTTTTATATTTTTGCCACAAAAAACTAATGCTCCAAAACAACACCATACTGCAATTTAAGTTTTTTTTTTTTTGTCTTTGTAGTTGATATTTGTTGTAGTGCATCTTTATATATTATTTTTGGGTCATATGAGGTCAAGGTCTTCTCCAACAAGGGCTAGACTATGAATCAACAGTCAACACTTGTGTCTTCAAGATTCAGATTAGGCTATCCAGAGAATACAGTACCAATTAGAAGGGTGACTGGGGATGACTTGATTTGAATTAAGCATTCCTTATATTGTCTTTATTGTCACTATCCAGAAAACTACTACTAATAAGTAATAAATACTAAATTAATGTTAGGATGAACAAAATGGGAACCGGTGGCTTGAGCTTGGAACAGATGGCATTGAAGTCGGGGTCTAACCAATGGAAATTTGCTCAACTTTACAAGATTAGATTCAGGACCCCATACAGCATGTGGAGTAAAGTCTATGGCAAAGACGAAAAATTATTGCCCAAGGGGAATCAACCTCAAACCGGTTAAGAACACAGCGAAAGATGCATGTTGTGCTGGTTTTTATAGTATCCCACCTTTCTAAAACTTATTTAATATTTTAATGATAAGAATTAGTTTAAATAAAAGTTTATTATATCCCTTAAAAATCCTAGTTACGTTTTGTAAAATTCTTAGATTCATTGGGTTTTCTTGAATCTCTTAGTCGTTTACAAAATAATAAATGAAGATTTTGATAATAATAAAAAAAATTGATTGTTTATCGTTCCATTCAACTTTTCTGCGTTTAAGTCATACAAGACAAAATTTTCCCTCTAAAATGCAGATTCTTCCTTTGGTACGGGTGCATCGATTGGTTGCTTTCTTAATGTATGCTATTAAATATGGTATAATGACGGTCATTATGTCTTGCTACTCGGGCATTTATTAAGAATGTAGCATGATTAAAAAAAAAAATTATCCCTTGGTTATTATTTATAGAAATAAAGCATTGATTTTATATTCCAGATCATGAAAAGACAGATACACGTTATAAGCTAACAATTAATGATTCATTAGAAGTTGGATAGTATACTCTTAATCAAAAAACTTATGCATTTAAGACAACAATAATTATGCCGCCAAATGATTATACATTTTATATTCAAAAGATTGTTGCTGCGTATTTCAAACATAAAATTTGGCTGTTAATTTCTTTTAAAGTATAATATATTATGATATAAAAATATAATTATAATAATTATATTAATATTTTTTATCCATATATATTAAAATTATTAACGGTAAAACTTTATTATTAAAATACTTAGTGCAATTACTAATGCAATATAATAATAATAATAGTAATAATAATAATAATAATAATAATAATAATAATAATAAATGATAGATAAGTGCAATTATGAATCTCAACTAATGACCTTTTATTGTCTCTATTATTAGCCAATTTTCATGTAATATTTAAGCATGGGGTATATTGAAAGGGTTACATTGTTTCAAGGGAAATTGTTGCTTTTTTCCCTAATAACATTGATGTAATTATAGTGTAAATTCATTGTCTGATTTCGAAGCATGACAAAAATGGCTTGCCAAATGAACTGTTACAAAAAAAGAATTAACACTCATAATAAACAAGTATATATAATATAAATCTAGATTGTATAACCTATTGTTAAATATATGGAGAAATTGATCCTATGACACAGATAAGAAAATGAAGCAAAAATTCACTGATAACTAATTGGTTGATCTTAAGGCCTTATAAATACTTCTGTTACTTTGCTATCTAATCTTGTTTTGCTAAAGAATCGGAACAACAACTCAATTTTTACATACAAGACAAAGGTTTGAAAATCTTAAAAATAAGATGGTTGTAGGTTTTCAAAACATAGGATGAAAATTCAGAGAGGAAAATTGAAGATAAATGAAGACCAAAAATCAATAACAAATTCATAAGCAATCAAATATTTTAAGAGGAGAGACCAAATGATGTGGGCATCTATAAACAGATAGAATTGGCTACATAGGAAAGTAGTTAGGTATGTTGAAAAAAAATGAGTCTGTCTTTCATTATTAAGCCCGACTCTTTTAAAAATACGATATTTATGTAAGAGTATGTATCAAAAGAGGGGAAAAAAGTGCAATAACCACATTTTTTAAATTTAATTTTCTTAAGCTCAGTTATTTTATAAATGTAATTTGATGAAAATATTTAATTATTTCAATTTTGATTAATTTTATGGTTTTATCAATAGCTTCGAAGTCACATTAAAATTTAGTTAATCATTATTACTGTGGATTATTCTAAATAAATTCGTTCACAACAATGATTTATGATATTCATATGATTTTAATTTTTTTTAAAAATATATTCTTTTGTTATTTAGCATGTCTTGATTTTTATAATATTTTAAATTTATTTGATTATAAATTTGTTGTGTCATTACTACTTTGTTTTGTAGTTTATTTAGTTAACGAAATAAATTATTTAAATTATAAAATCTAAAATAGTAAAATTATTTGAATAATTTTTATTCGTAGAAAATATTCACTTTGTTAAATTTATTTAATTTTATGATGTCATCAAGATCTTTAGAAAATTTTAAAATAAAAATTTCTATAACTTATTTATGACTTTCTTTTCAAAATTACTTCTGTTTCTTTTTTTTCTTCATGGTCTACAAAAGGCCTTTTTCAAAAATCATTTAAATCAATTTAAACTAATCCTAGTTTTCTAGAATTTGATTTAAATATATTTTTGAAATAGTTTAAATATTTTTTGAGGTTCTATTATGTATTTTCATAAATAATATGGATTTTCACACTTGTTGGTATTATCTTCTGAAATTTTTTCCAAAATTCTATAAATAGATTTTATATTAATTTTATATCTTTGGTTACAAAATAATTTTTGTTAATTGAGTTTCAGATAAAATCATCCATTAATAATTTTTTAGATATCAACTATCCTCTTATATATATGTATATTATAAAAAAAAGGGTCCACCAATTAGTCCCCTCATCTTTTCTTTTTCTCTCTCACCCTTTCTTCTTTTTTTTTTATTTTTAAATCTTTCTCTTTGTGTTCTTTTTTGGCAACCCCAAAGCCAATACCTAAACTATTGTCTTCCATACTCCTTCCTCTCCTCCACTTCATTTCTAGCCACCACCACACCACCATGCCGCTCAACTATCATTGATGCCAATTCCACCCCTAGCTGCTTGTGTGACAGACGACAACAGTACATCCATTAGCAATAATACATGAGCAAAGCAACAAGAAACAATTTGTTCACTTCTAACCACTGCCAGTCCAGTCAATTGCTGCGAGTAGTAATCGATCTCCGACCGAGCTTCCTAGGGCTTCACTACCTTTAATTCACGACATTTTATTTGGTATAAATTATCAAAACCATAACTTCTAAGTTTAATAGATCTTGCATAGATTGGGTTTAATTAAGCTAGATTAATTGTTTAATTATGTATGTATGTATGCGTTATATGATTAATTTTGATTGGTTAATTGTATGATATATGTTTGAATTCTAGAAAATTAGATTTTTGACTTAGTTATGTATGGATTTCATGGATTTGTTTGATTAAGCTATTTCAAACAAATTGATTTCACAATCTGCTCTAAAATATATCTAATTTTATGTTGGAACTATTAGTTTGAGAAATTTGTGCAGAATTAGATTTCTAGGTCAAAACCCTTGTGCATTGAAATTGAATTGCATAATTGAGTTGTTTCATTCAATTAATTCTATAATAGACTTTGAAATGTATTTAATTTCATGTTGGAAGTATCAATTTTAAAATCATGTATGAAATCCATCGGAAATAGATTTTTAGGTTAAAACTCTTGCATATTTAAATTGGATCGTGTAATTGAATTAATTTATTCAATTGATTATATAATTTGTATTATAATATGTTTGATTTTATTTTTGATCTGTTAATTTATATATTTTATCAAGATTTTACCATATTTATATTTCAAACTCAAAGTCCCTAATTTTGTTAAATTAGGATTTTCCTTTATTATTCTTGACCAATTTATTATATAATATGTTATAAAATAAATATAACTGTATTTCAAAACATTCAATATAATAAATTAATAAGAAGAACTTGAATTATATTTTTGGATCTAAAATCCTAGCTTTCAATCACAATTATGAGATTGGTCATTTGTATAGCTATTTCTTTTGAAATTGATTTTATATAAATATTTACAATCACCTCAATTATGTTCTAACACCTTAAATATGGATAAATTGATTTGAATTATCCAAATTTGTATTTTACTTTTAAAACCCTAATTTTTAAAAATGATTATATTAAATTAGCTATTTGTAAGATTGTTTTTGCTAAAAGTGATTATCTATATTTATCTAAAATTAGTTTAATTGTACTTTTAAACTATTAATTTGAGGTAATCGAAGTAAATTGGTTGAATTTTAGTTGGAGCCTAGAAACCCTAAATTCCAGGGATAGTTTTATAAAATTGATTTGCTTATACTTCTTTTACGTAGTTGATTACTAGCTTTGAGCTAAAATCATTTGATTTATATTTTATCTTATCGGCTTAGATTGGTTCTCTGAAACTATTTGGTTTGTCTTTTGGTTATAAAACCTAATTAGTAAGTCATTTTTAATAAAATCAACGTATCCTTTATAGTCCTTCTCTCAATTTTGAAATCAATTTGAAATGCTCTAAGTGATCAATGACAAACTCAATTTGTTTAATACTGAATTTAAATTTGAATGGAGCAATGCCGTCAATTCTTAGATTTTGGACACATTTTTCAAGAAAGATTGTGTGTGTCTTTCTTTGTTGATTAAATCATAGTACTTGAATTATCTATTGCTAAGGTAGTTTCTAACCTAGTCCTGAGAGTCCTATCAATGATCTAAAAAAGCATTATCGTGGATTCTCAAGCTAGCAATCTCTCTCCCTCTCTCTTATTTTCCTTAGCTAGCTTTATACTTAGGCAAATTTATACTTACCTTTTTTTTTGGTGGAATCATAGGATTTATGTCTTCTTAGAGTGGAAGGTGGTGAGTATACTTTATGTGATTTAATTATGTCAAGCATACACCATACCTTGTATGGTACTTCCATGTATCTATAAGCTTATAATTTACAATGTTAACATGCCCCTTAATTATGGTATGAGTTCGAATATGTGAAGAGTTGGGCATGATCACATGGTTAATATATTTAGCTAGATTTTGAAATATTTGGTGCGTTTAGAACATAATTGGGTGTTTTTGAATTATAATTGGTTTTTGTAACATCCCAAATTTTATTAATTAAAATTTTTATTTTTAAGTGGAAGCGTTAACATAACATAGCGGGTGTTATTGCCATACTTAGCACTAATCTAATCCATACCTTTCTCATACCATGTGCAATGATAAAATGTTATGAAAATTAAATCAAAACTTATAAAAATAGATAGAATTGAAAAAAAAAAGACTTTAATAAATTAAACATAAGCACATAACATTGAGTACATGCTCTAGATAATACAATACATGAAAAGAGAGAAGAGGGGATAAAAGGGATGAGTCCAAAAGAGATGTCCATATTCTAGGGCACATAATAAGTATGACATAAGATAGATGTAGCTTTATGTCCTAATCCTAGGGTATAAAGCCTTATCACTCCGCCAAAGAAACCTCCTTGAAGTCAGTAAGAGCACCATCACTTCTTAGGTATTTGATGATAATCTTGCTGATCGACTGGTTCAGCTAAATGCCACCTTGTTCGTTTATGAATTGTTGTTATTCTCTTGGCCCTTTTGTGTTAATACCTCCATGTAATTGCAACATTTAAATTGTGATTTCAACTATGATTGCTCTAAATTTAATAATAATAATAATAATAATGGCATATGAGACTTGAATTTAGCTTATTTTGGTGTCATCTCTAAACACCCAATTGGTAGCTTTTATATCTTGTGATGTGTTTGGTGTTATCACTTGGAAACACCCAATTTGGTTAATATTGGAATTTAATTGTGATTTGTGTTATCACTTGGAAACACGCATTTGGTTATTTGTGGAATTTATTTGTGATATGTGATGTCACTTGAAGATATATATTAATGGAATAAGATTTTGTTCAAACTTTTTTCTTTGACTTTCGAGGTAGTTGACCGGGAGTTAGTGGATAGGTCACCCTGTGGTTATACTTTTCACTCAGTACTTATTTCTATCTATACCTAAGCTGTAATCAATAGGAGAGTATGAGTATATCTTTGAGGTATAGGATTATATTGTGGCAAGTTGGCATAGCATCGGTGCTAGTATGTGTGGGTGAAGTATCACAGTAAAAGCTACTTGACACTTTGTATGGCCCATTACTTAGGCAGATGTTGTATCCCAATTTGTGTTAGCCCTCACAACAAGTGCATTCGATGTATGGTTGGTGTGGTATCCTTAAAGAAAAGCCTGTTTGATGTATCCTAACCCATGTGGTGAGTGTGGTATTCCAATATTTTAGCTCTTGCAATAGATGTACACGATGTGTGGTGGGTGTGGTATCCCTAGAGAAAATTCCCTTTGATGTATTATGACTCTGTGTGGTGGGTGTAGTATTCCATTGTGATTATTTGAGCTACCATAACTTTTGATCATGGTAGAGAACTGGGTGTAGCCAAACCAACTATCTTATTATTTGAAATTTATGTGATGACTAAAGGGAGAATTCTAATATGGTTATATTGTATGGGTTGTGACGCCTTTACTGTATTATTATCCTTCCGTGATTTTCATGTAAGCATGTCTTGTTATGATTTTACCATGAGACTAAGTGTTAAATTGTATTGGTATGCTTATTATCATGTTGTTATGCGACTTCAATGTGCCGCATAAGCCTTACCATATTTTAGGTAGTATGTTTTACTAGTACTTTACCATACTAATACTGCACTTGTATGGTTATTGTGATAATTTGACTTCTAGTTCAGGGAGAAGATGACTATTTATAGGGTTAAAACTCTCAGTTAGAGTATACCGAGGGTAATGATGTAGGCCATTGGCTGGCCATTGTTTGAGGCTGAAGATTTATGTTCATCTCTAAGTGTTAGAAAAACCGGTTAGAGGTGTTGTGTCTACTACGTTGGGAAGTTTTTATATTTTCAGTTATTTAAACTCTTGGTTCAATTTTTCTATATTTAGATTATAAACTATCATATTCTTTCTATCTATAATATCATTCTTGTCTTTATTTTCTTGTATTGTTGTATTAATATTATGAGCATGCATCTTTTCATTTATTGTTCCATTTTGCCTTACATCAAGCATGGACTAGGTAATAATCACACCTCTCTCATAGTTGATGTGGCAGTAGCATTCCTCAATTTTATTTTTCAAACTCTTCGGCTTTGCCTCAAAAATAAAATTTTATGGTTCAAAAATTGGGGTTGTTACACTTTGCATGCCACCTCTCAACAAAAGTGGAGATGAGTAGAGCATTTTAATGGTGGAATTATGTGTTATGTAGAGGTCTATGGTCTCCATATAATCATAGGCAATATCCATGCTAACATCATTTCCCTATAGTATTCTCAAATTTTTCGTTCTTAACTAAATCCTCAACATAGGGCATAGTTCCTACAATGAAAAGAATATTAGAATAATGAATTACAGGGAAAAATACTAGAAATCAATATGTATAATAATAAAAATTACCTCATCATCATTCCATATAGCATATGTCGCATTATCCTTAAAATTAGTAAGATGATCTAAAAGGAGTGGACCCCACCTATTGGTTTAATCAATCATCAATCGTCCTTTGATGCTAACAAGGAAATATATCATGCTTTTTGTGAAAAAGTGCTAATGCCAGCAAAAGCTCCCTCAATGGGATTACAACACTCATCCTCAAATGACACATGATGTGTATCTATAGTACGAGGAGCTTTACTGTGCTCTAACACTTGCAGTGAATCCAATGATTGTCTTCTTTGCCACTCTAGTAGTGGTGGGAGTAACCTACCTTAGATCTTTGACTATGCCTCCTCTACCACCCATCTGCCAATTATAACAAAAAAAAATCATTAATAATTATTATGCTTTAGCTCATCTATGATTTAGGCTTTAGGTTTTAAGCTTTAGGGTTTGGGATATGGGTTCTAGGCTTTAGCGTTTAATGTTTAGGGCTTAGGGTTTATGATTTGGGATTTGGGGTTTGGGTTTGGGTTTTAGGGTTTAGTATTTGGGCTTTTAGGTTTGGTAGTTTGATGTTTTGGGCTTAGGGTTTATGGTTAAAGGGTTTAGGGGTATATAGGATAAGGGATTAGGGTTTGGGGTTTAAGGTTTAGGGTTTATATGGGTGTGTCACCCATTTGGAGCAATGTGGAACAATTGGCTTACTCGGTAGGCAAGGGCTTTGACGGGTGATTTACTCGTCTGTGGAAAAGTGTAACCGGTGACTTGCCCACTCGGATAGGAAACTAACAGGTGATTTATCCAATAGGGGAGGAGGCTAACAGATGAACCATGTATGTGGAGGAGGATACACTAGGTGACTTATCTAGTGGTAAGGCTTACTACTGGGTGAAAACCTATCGCCGCTGCTCTGGTTCATCCCTAACCTTCATCAAAATCGTTCAGAGCTCATGTTTTAACAAAAAAATTACTACAAATATGCTAATATATGTTCATTCTATGCATACAAATACTAATTTCAATCAAATAACAAATAAAATGCAAAAATGCAAGCATCAAATCTTTTATTTTCCAGCTACATTGAAAATAATATAATTTCACAAACAAAATTAACAGCGCTAAAACCTATAGATGTAAAATGTCTTAGAATGTTGATTAAAAAATGATATCTTGATTTGATGGAAGATTTGAAAAAAGTTGAGTGATTGAGTGTAAGGAGTTGAGATAAAGGAAATATACGAGGGGTGGGGAAACGAGAAAGTTAAAATTAAAAGGAAAATATATTTGGGGGTATATGGGTACGTGTTTAGTAAATTAGATGTGGAAGGATAGTTAAGTTTATGTTAAATTAGAGATATGCTATCACATTATGATTAAAACAATAAAGTAAATATTTCTTTAACAAATCTTGGTTAACCATCATCATCCCTACTTAGACACTCTAGATGGCATGACTTTGATCTCTGTTGATGGTCATTGTCTTCGATTTGGGACGACATGACTCACATGAGTTGTGGTGATATGAACTGATCACCTCCCAAGTGATAATTATAGTGATTCAACCCACTAAATTAGTAGTGATTTTAGTATTAACTTAATTAATCTCAAAAGATCTCTAGAGTATAAAATTTTTCTATTATTTTGTTTTGATGAGTCATTCATTTACTTAGAGGAGTATGACATTTTCTTTATTTATAAATGCTAGTTACCTAAAGCTATTATATATGCAGTAGCCTAGTCATGGTAATGCAAATGATGAATTATCTACAATAGAAAAGCCACCTCTCTCTCTCTCTCCACACACACACACACACACACACACACTCACTCACTCACACACACACAAACAGACACACAATTATACTTTCTAGAGTGATCCTTAATAAAAGAGGGAATTATCTAGCAAAATGTGGTTGAATATTTAGTTTGCATTGCATAAGTCTAGACAACACATATTCAATTTCCAAAATTAGTTGAAGAGATTTTCATCTGAATCACATGATATCACTAAGGCTCCATTTGATTTTTAAAAAGTTCTAAGGAAAAAAATTTACATTTAAATTCTTATTTTACACTTAAAAATATATATTAAATAGTTAATATTCAATGATTTTATTCCTTAATTTTTTTCTATTTTATTTTATTCAGTAAATTCTATAAAGAAATTCTACTTAATTTTTTTTCTTTTCTTCAAAATTTTACTAGAAGTAAATAAAGCCTAAGGATATACACATAATGAATTTGATCTCAATCATGAATGCAAAGTATATTGGTGGTTGAAATCATCTTTTTTGCGTTGTGGTCAAATACTAGCTCCACACGGAAGACTTCTGCTGTAAAAGTATAATGATGAGAAAATAGTGCTCGTCTAGCGATTTTTGAACTTTAGTCTAGTATGTCACAGACTACTTTGAGCATCCTTAATTTTCTAAAATATTGTAGATCATTCTATAATATTGTATATATATGTAGTTATATGTAGAAGATGTTGGAGACTTCTACACTTGTTTGGATGGCTCTAAAGGGGAATGTCTCTAGAATCTATCTCTTTTGTACACACTTGTACAGAACACTCTAGACTAGCATAGTGTGTTCCAATGGAGCATTGTAGAGGAGAATGATCTAGTCCACTTTAGAATATTCCTCGGTAAGGAAGGAGGATGAGGCCTCTACCATAAATATGGGATGAGGGTTTTCATTTCTACTATGCAAAAGTTGGAAGCATTGTAAGTGTTCTCTTAATAAAACTCTCATTCACTCAAAATCTCTTGTGTGTTTCTTTATGAGTGATTAAGGCTTTGTACTATGCAAGGCATCCTTGCCTAAGAGTAGGTTCACTCAAGGTAAAAGGCTAACTTATTTTTCTAAGGAGTGGGTTCATTTCCATATGTAGTTGGCTTAGGGAGAAGTTAGGGTGTGACAAGTAGCTGACAAACCATGATGGTATGATGGTGGCGGCAAAGTAGTCACTTGCAGAGAGAGCTTGGATAACATGAGTTAGGTGATTATAATTTAAAATAGTTATAATATTTTTATTCATTTTTGGCATTTATTATTTTAAATATTTGAATAATTTTTTGAATTTTCTTATAATATTAAATATTAAAGTTTTAGTTTTTTTATATCATTTTTAGGTTCTTAATCAAATCTTTACAATAGTAGACTTCTAGTGTTCGAGTGGAAAAAATATAATGATATTACTATATCTGCGCGAGTTATCTGAACACGTCATTATGTTTTAATCAATGAATTATTATTTTCTGAATTCATTATTGCATCCACCCTGGCTCTGGATCTCCTCTAAAATTCAATGAGTCAGTACACGGATGAAGGAATGTTGTCTTGTTATGTCACGTGACAAGAATTAAGGGTACAATAATTGTAATACCGATGACCTTAAAATTTAATAGGATTGTCCAAAAGTATTTTTCTATACAAATAATATATATATTTACATATTTATTGTATATTAATTTTATATTCTCAAAATAACAGTTTATTTTAGACATATATCGTTCTTAAAAATTATAGAATTTTCCATCTTTGTAAGAAAGGGATATATTTTTTTTATCTATTGCTATGACCATAAATGAACTAAATCGGGCTGAGAATTATTTGGATCTATTTGTTTAGTTAAATAAATCAAATTTAAAATTAAAAAAATTTAGTTCTGACCTTTTTATAATTTAGGACTGTGATTTCAGTTTGTTAAAACTTTAATTTAATTTGCTCATTTAATTAAACAAATTAAAATTTATTTTATATTCATATATTAAATGAATCGAGACCAAACTTAAACTTAAAAAAATATTATGTTTGACTTAGCTTATTTATACGTCGTGTACCAATCTGCATTTTTTTTCTTCATGCATGTGTGTGATGGTACGTTGGGGAAGAGAGAGCTTTAAAATCAAGGGACGAAGGAGCCAACAAGGATTATACCGAGAGAACTTAAACCCGGAATGAGCAGCTTAGACCGTCTATAACGGAGGTGCAAAAGTTTTTTTGCACCCATTGATTCTGCGCAAAACACTGCATCAGCAGTGCAAAAAGATTAAAATGTATAAAGAAGCGTAAGAAATTAAACTGATGCAAAAAAATTTATTAGAAGAAAAATAGTGTAAAAGTTGATCCGATGCAAATTGATCCGCAATGGTACAAATTTTTTTTAAAAGAAAGTATATTAATTTTTTTTAATCCTCTGTTGTGGTCGTGGATACTCTTATAACCGTGGAGCTACGGGCAAAGCCCAACCGCTACCACATTGATTAATTGATCTTTCGATTGATAGACGCCCTGTATGGCCAATGGTCGATAGCATACACAGACAACAACTCTCGCTAGACCGATGGAGTTCTGCTGTGTGTCGTAGACTCGTAGCAAGGCAGTCGTCGGGTGGTACATCTGACAAGGTTCGCAGCCCGTAGTACCTTTATTTCGAAAGCAACGACCGAACGCTCTTGAATTGACCCACTATCACTTGTTTGTTAGTTGTGCCGACACCTGGCTGGCTTCCACCAATTTATATGGATCCATTTAACTCCTGAGGATCATGGATGCACGGAGACGGGGACGAGAAAAAATGGGAAAACGTCAAATTCTGAAAAATCAGGAAACGGGGGGACGGGAGGAAACGACTATATATATATATATATATATCTCTGTTTTTAAATTAGAAATGAGCGTTTGATAGTTTATATAAATTAAAAAATTTAGCCATTTCATTCACTAATATTAAAAAACTAATATGAACAAATATATGGATACATTATTATTATAATTATTTTATTTGGATATCTTAATATTTAAGATTGTTTTTACTTGACAACAATTGACTTAATATAGTACAAAACCACACTTTTTTTTGTTTATAGCAATATTGTTGCTATTTTAAATATTAATGAATTTATTAATATTATTTCTAAATGCAGCATTATAATCTTTTATGTCAATTAAATTACCAAATGCATAAAAATGGATGAAAATATCCTGGAAACTCTAAAAGTTGAATAATGAATATTCCAAAGTTAGAAAAGTTATAAAAAAAAACCTTCAAGAAAATCTAGTTCTTTGCATTTTTGGCAAATTCTAGAGTGTAATAAAAAGTATAGAAGATTTTAAGTAAAAACAACATTTATAAATTCCAAAAACTTATATAAAAAAGAAACCCAGCAGTTTTTCATTTAGATATGGGTTAGAATATATTAGGTATTCTTAATATTTTGAACTATATTAAGTCAATAATGGTCAAGTAAATCATATTCCATATCAGTCATATTTTCCTATTTCAATCTATAGATGTGGCTCTTTACTTAATAATTAAATTAATTAAAAATCAGTCTTATTTTCCAATTCTAATCTGTAATAAAATACTATTAAATGATTATACATACATACATATATATATTAATTATTTTTGTTTGTGGTGGCCAAAGAAAGCTAGCCCATCTAACCTGATGGTCTCCAAGGGTGTGAGAATAGGTTTGGTCGTTGCTCCTGCTAGAGCACCTCTAAGAAACTCTCTAGCCTCTCTACTCTTGAGGAAATTCTGAAACACATGAAAGCATTTTTTTTCATGTTAATCCAATGAACTTGAAAAAATTGATTGATATCTAAGACATGTGATCTTACCATACAACTAGGGGCTTGCCAGCTTTGTAAGACCTATCAACCTTCAATTCAACTGCACCATATATATATATACGCAGACTAAATTAGTCATAAATTGAAATTCAAAGTTTACATAACCAAACTAAGCTAGTCATAAATAGAAATTTAAAGTTTACATAACTAAACCAAAATAGTTATACAAGGATATTCAAAGTTTACATTACCAAAACATATCTCAATTTCATACTAAGTTACTAATAACCATAAACTCAAAATAGCTAGATAAAATATTCATCAATTTTACTCTCCTCCATGAGTGGCATCAACTACTTCTACTTCTACTTCTACTTCATCCTCATCGACATTTGTTTCTTCAAAGATCACCGCCTCCAACTCGGGTTCATCAAGAGAAAAGGAAGAGATATCAAGCAATGCAATGTCTTCATAAGAACTACAATCATCACCATAGATGTCCCACATCATTGATTTTTATTTTTTGTATTGTGGAAGTTTTCTTGATAGAAGACGGTGATTGTTATGAACAAACACCAAATCCTCTGCACGTGTAGGAAGCAATCTATTCCTTTTCATAGAATGAATGAAACCATATGTACTCCAATTACGTTCACTATATGAAGAAGAAGATACTTGACCGAGAAATTTAAGAGCAATATTTTGAAGTAATGGTGCACTTGAGCCATGAACTCCCCACCAAACTTTTGGATCAAGAACATCTCTATCATAAAGAGAATCAAAATCTCCAAATGAACCATACTTAAGAGAAAAATTAGCAAACTCCAAATTAACCTTTGAACGATCTTCTTGGATAGGAAAAAGTCTTCTAAAACATTTGTTTCTTTTGATACAAATCTCCTCATCTCTAGAAGGAGCAACTCTAGTTGATTTAGCATCTAACCAAGCATCACCATAATACCTTCATTGAAATGAGAAAATCAACAAAATAATATAAATTAAATATTAATTGCCAAATTGAAGAAACAAAGGAATATTTGAAAAAGATTATTGAATTAGAGAGTTAAGGTTACCTTGGATTCAATGAATATGCCAAGCAATGAAGAGGTGTATTACTTTTGGTCCAACGAGCTGTGGGTATGACATATATTACTTGAAAAAAGAAGATATTTCTCCAAGTTCCTTACCTTCATGTTTATAAATGGCATTTCTCACTTCATCAATCATTGTATTCCACATTTCATAAACAAGGTAAAGGGTTGGTTTATCAGCATCACACTCTCTAATCATATGGTACATAGGTCGTGTGAACTCAAGAATATAATCAACTTGATCCCACCATAAATCATCAAGGAGTTTTTCTTTCACAAACCTTACTTTTCCAACGTTATCAGCTTTATAACACAACCAATCTTCACTGATCATCATTGCTTGAAGACTAGATCTTATAAGCTTCATTCTCTTTAAGGTAACAACAACTTGAGTGAAACGAGTATCAGCAACTGCAAGCAACTTTAATGCAGAAAATCTATTGAAGATAGATAATGTCATGGAATGCATCATTATAAAATTCTTGATTTGTATAGCATCTCCATAAATTTCAGTTATCCAATGGCACTCTTCATATGTATCAATATTGTTCTCTACATTTTTTGCAACACAAATATTTTTCAATGCAAGGTTAAGAGTATGAACAACACAAGGAGTCCAATAGATATTAGGATAAATCTGTTCAATGATCTCACCAGCCGCTTTAAAATTTGATGCATTATCGGTGATGACTTGTACAACATTCTGATAACCTATATCCTAAATGACTTCTTTTATCAACTTAGAAATAAAGTGTTTATCTTTGATCTCACCTGAAGCATCAACTGCTGAAATACCTCAAAAATCCTAATTTAAGAATTTTGGTAGAATAATGATTTATTAGAAAAATTAATAAAATTAATTATTTTATTAAATAAAGAGGAAAGTAATTGAGGAAAATAAAGATAAATTAATAAATAAATTATTTAGAAAATTTTGGAAATTTTACTAATTAAAATGGAAGTTAAGGAAAATTTATCCAAAATGGCCTAATTAAATTAGAAATGAATTTAATTATTATACTTAAAATAATTATTATTAAAATTAAATATCTAAATTAAATATATAAATAAATAAAGACCAAATACCATAACCCAACCATTTTATCATTTTTCCTTTTTCCCTTTTTCTTCTTTCTTTTCCTTTTTTTTTTTTTTTCTTCCTCCTTTACTTATTTTCCCTTCTTTCCCCATTTTCCCCTGGTTTGGGCCAGCCCGTCGGCCCAGATCTCCTTTCCCTCCCTGGCTCGTCTCGCGCATTACCTCCTTCGCCCAGGCCGGCCGGTTCTTTTCTTTTTTCTTTTCCCCCTGGACCGACCGGTCCAGTCGTCCCCTTCTTCTTCCCCGACCTGCAGCGCAACGGTAATGTCGACCTGCAACCCCAAATTTCGTCGGCAGCCACCAGCCCAGCACCGACAGTCCTCCCTTACCCTTCCCGTCATTTTCTTTCCCTTTTTTGACCCCAACAAGCCCCATAGCTACCCTCCTCGCGCGCCCATCTCCTTTCCTCTTTCTCCCCAACCCGACCTAACCTGCCATGGCAGGACTGCACCGCCTGCCACTGTCGGTCGGTGGTCCTGCCACACCTGCCCCGCACGTCTTCTTCTTCCCTTGTCTTTTTCCTCCTCAATTATCCTATAAATACCCCTGTTGGCAACCATAATCAAGCTCTCTTTTCCCACAGCCCAGAAACTTGGCCTTTCGCCGCCGTCCAAACAGATCCCCGTCTCGCTGCCGTTAACGATCGCCGCAAACGCCGCCCACCAAGGCCATCCCCACACTTCCCTCTACGAAACCAAACCACCACCACCCTCTATTTTGCCCTACACGAGCTGCCCTGGCCGTGCCAAATCGCCACCCTGAGCAACCCCCCTCCAGCCCCTCGCCGCCCCTTGCGCCGCCTTCCGCCGCTAATCCCGCTGCCACCAGCACCTCCTCCACCCTCCAAAACACCCAGGCGACCTTCCCCTACCTTCCCATACCTTCATCTTCCCTTGCCTCCTCTCCTTGTACCTCCCCCATTTTCCACCACCCTCCACCACCTTCAGCCGCCGCGCCAACCACCGTGCGCCGCCACTCCCAGCCACGCCACCCCCTCATTCCACCCCTCTTCACCTGCTGCATCTTCCTCCAGCTCAAACACCCCTCCCCTTCCTCTCCTTTAGCCTAAATAGTAATCTTTCCACCTCTCTTCCTCCTCCACCGCCGCCACCGTCGCCGCCACGCGCCGCCGCCGGTTCCACCACTAACCTTAGGTGGTGCTCTAACCACCTCAACCCCTAAACCTTTTAGCAAAAGTGATTAATAATTTTTACTAATATTAAGAGTATTATTATTATTATCATCATCATCATCATCATCATTATTATTATTATTATTATTATGGTTGGTATTATTATTATTATTATTATTATTATTATTATTATTATTATTATTATTATCTTTATCATTAGTTAATCTAACTTTAGAAACCCTTTTTTTTATATAAGTGTTAACAATTTTTAGTAATATTAATAGTATTACCCTTATTATTATTATTATTAATGTTGTGTTGTTATTACTATTATTATTATTATTATTATTATTATTATTATTATTATTATTATTACTATTATCATTATTATTATGTATCACTCTTATTACCTAAACTAATTTAAGGAATATTTATAAATATGGTATTATTATATAGTATCTTTATCATTATTAATAACATTATCATTACTACTACTATTATTATCTCTATTATTAATATTATTATTTTCTTACTAATACTAACTTGACCATCACTACTTTTAGTGTAAATATTGGGACTCTTATATTACTATTATTCTTTTCAATTGTTATCTTCTATTATGCTTATTATTATTATTATTATTATTATTATTATTATTATTATTGTTATTATTATTGTTATTATTATTATTATTATTACTACTACTTAACCTAACTTTATTATTATTATTATTATTATTATTATTATTATTATTATACTTAACACCTTTATCATTATTGTTATTATTACTACTACTTTTATTATTATTAATGTTATTTAACCCGAAGTTGGTGTGTTATCATTTTGTCGTTAAATAAGAAGAATACTTAAACCTTAGTACCTTACCATTTAATATTATTCCTAATGCCTTTAACACTAACATCATTACTATAGTATCATTATTAGTTATTATTATTATTATTATTATTATTATTATTATTATTATTTTATTACTATTATTGTGACAAAAACATTTGAACCCTTATATTATTATTATTATTCAAAATATAACTTTTATCATTATTATCTTTAAGAATATTTGTGCTTGTTGGTATTGCAATTATTATACTATTATTTTAACCCTAATACTATTATTAGGATTAGCCTTAAAAACACTAGGGTTTCTATCACTATAAGCATTAGCATTACTATTATTATTATTATTATCATTATTTTTCTATAACAAGTATTAGTACTATTATTATAAGAATAAAGCTATTAGGTTTAATACTGTAAGTATGGCATTAAATATTTAAAATAATCATATTTGGCTAGTAATATCTAGTGGGCTAACTTGAAGATAAAAACCCTAGTTTTCACGTATAATACTCCCTTTAATAATAACAATCCTAATCTTAGACTAAAATAAGGAGTAATGGTACTTTTGGTAGGAGGGAAACTAATCCTTAGTATTTTTCCTTTTATAGGTGAATCAAACCAAAACCCTAAGGAGTTGTAGGAGCGTGCTCCAAGCCCGGTGTCGCTTTAGGTAAGGACGTAACTAAGGCATTTTGTGTGTCTATATGTATTATGTGCTTCGCATGCTACATACCCTATGTTTATCATTATCAATTATGTTGTGTGTACATGACATGGAGTTGAAGTATGTGTGGTGTGTTTACATGGCATGTGTATTATGTATATGTGATGATATGTGTCGTGATCCTGTAAGACGTGCATGTGAGGGAGTTGATGTGTTTTGTGTGGGAGAAAGGGTTAAAAAGGAGGATGGGGAAAGAGATTGACTAAGGGAGGTGAGTTGACCTAACTATTTTAATCATTCATGAGTGGAAGAATAAAATGGAGAATTCTAGGGTTCGTGTGGGAGAATCTGATTTATGATTCTTATGGTTTTGCGTGGGAGAGTTTAGTTTATGGTTTTGAGTGAGAGAATCTAATTTATGGTTTAGATGATTTTGTATGGGAGAATGTAATATACGACGTTACATGGGATAATCTAATTTATGGTTTATATGGGATATTCTAATTTATGATTTTATGTGGAAGAATCTATCTCATGATCTTGTATGGAAGAATCTAATTTGTGGTTATGAATGGGGAAATCTAATCAATTGTATTATATGGACAAGTCTTTGGGTTTTATATGGTTTGAATCTAGGGTTTGGTATGGATGGATCTTTGGTTTTGTGTGGACTGAATTTAAGGTTTTGTATGACGAAATCTAGGGTTTACATGGTGGTATTAGGGTTTGTATGGTGGTATTAATGGTTTCATGGTGGTAGTAATGGCTGTATGGTGGTATTATGGTTTGCAAGGTGGTATTAACGGTTGTATGGTGGTATTAGGGTTTGCATGGTGGTATTAGGGTTTGTATGGTGGTATTAATGGTTGCATGGCGGTATTAATGACTGTATGGTGGTATTATGGTTTGCATGGTGGTATTATGGTTTGTATGGTGGTATTAGGGTTTGCATGGTGGAGTTAGGGTTTTGCATGGGAGTTAATGATTGTATGGGATTTAGGGTTTGTGTGAAAGGTTCGAGAGGTTGCATGGGATGTGTAAAGTTTGCATGGGAGCGAAATTTACATATGAAAGGTTGATTTGGGATGTAAAGAAGGTAATGCAAGTATTATTTGGGTGTTTGAATTATTTTGGACGGAAAATAGTACGTGGAGTATTATAAGGGTATGAAGGAGACAAAATTAGGGTTTGGAGTGATTAACTCTGGATCGTTGTGATTAAATAGGGTTGGAGTAGTTAATTGTGATTTGTTGTGGTTAATTAAGGTTTGGAATGGCTAATTATGGTTGTTAAGGTAAAATAGGGTTTGGAGTGGTTAACCACTGTTTAGTGTGGACAAATAGGGTTGGTTGTGGCTGCTTAGAGTTTTTGTGTTATCATGTGTATTTATTGATTAAAGTGTAATCATGATTGTGGAATTTTATTATTTGTGAGGTGTGAAGTATAAAGAGAATGATTCGTACATGTCAAGGGTGAAAATCTTTTGAATAAGATATGTTAAGACACTAATCACTTACAGAGAAAGATGTTGAGTCGGACCCAGACCGGTCCACCAGCAAATAATGGAATTTTATTATTTGTGAGGTGTGAAGTATAAAGAGAATGATTCGTACATGTCAAGGGTGAAAATCTTTTGAATAAGATATGTTAAGACACTAATCACTTACAGAGAAAGATGTTGAGTCGGACCCAGACCGGTCCACCAGCAAATAATAGTGGTAGGGTATGTTACCCTCGTGACCGGTCCACCGGCTATAATAGTGGCAGGGCATGTGCCCTCATGACCGTTCTACCGGCTATAATAGTGGGGGATTCCATGCTCAACAAACCAATCATAATAATGATAAGACATAGGAAATATACGAATATTTATAGTGGAACACCTTGTGAGTCGGGGCTAGACCGGTCCACCGGCAAATAATAGTGGCAGGGTATGTTACCCTCGTGACCGGTCCACCGGCTATAATAGTAGCAGGGCATGGCCCTCGTGACCGTTCCACCGGCTATAATAGTGGGGTTCCCGCACTCACATGGACTGATAAAGATTATGATGTGAATCGATTATAATTATCAGAGATCTGATGAAAAAGTTATCTAGCTCATAACCGGTATTGTTTATTTGTGTTATTGCATGCTATCTACGTAATTATGCGATGTCTGCTATGTCCTGTATCTCTGTGTATGTGGGCCTTAGTGCGTCTGTTACCTTATTCAGTACGTAGCGTATTGATCACCCGTTTCATGGGTGCTGCTCATTCCCACCAACAGAAGACTCGTTTGAGCTTGTGTAGGTAGGGGATGATATCTTCGATGCCTACGACACTTATGAGGCATCGGATGGGGCTGAGCGTTGAGCCTAAACCTGACTTGGGGATCGAGAGCAAATCGGCCGGACTCTATTTCCTTTATTTGACCTTGTATTATCGTATTTTAGTTGCGTTTTGTGCTATGCTTTATGTTTTGAAAAACGTACTCTTTAGTTATAATCCTAAATCGCACTCTGATTTCTGTATGGATTATGTTTTATTAATGATTCGTATTTATTGTTAACTTTATTTAGCCTTAGCACTTAGTACTGGAACGGTAGGAGTGAACCGATCTGGTACTAAGTGTGGCAGTAATGCCCCCGAGTTTATGGTTTTATCTTCTCGCTTCCTCTAAACCTTTTTGATTAAACAAAATTTTTCGGTAGTAAATTTGGGGGTGTTACAACGACCTTTAAAAACATAGGACCCGTATCACAAATCGCAATAAAATTTATCAATGGCCTTCTTTGTGGATCACTCCAACCATCAAACACAATAGTAACACCTTTTTCCCTCCATGTCTTCTTGATTGGTTGTACTAACCTCTCTATGTTTGTCTTCTCTTCTTGAAGCAAACTTGTTCTCAAACGATTATAACCCGGTGCAACATAACCAGGTAAATTATGGTTACCAACAAAAGTAAAAGCTTCTATAAAAAAAGGATTTCGTGCCAAATTAAATGGAACACCACAAGTGCAAAACATTCTAGCAATCAATGCATCTAATTCATTACGTGCTTGACTATTGAATGCTTTCTTAATGGGATTGTTCTCAGTTACCTTTCTCTTCTTAAAAAAAGACATCCATTGTCGAATTAGAACCACTTGAAAGAGGTAAAGGCACATTCTTTGGAAGCATATCATCGACTCTTGTCACAGCCTCTTTTTCTAACTTTTCCATCTCAATCTTATCCTTCATCCTCACTTTCTTACAAGTTACAATACCGTTCCCAGGAATATTCAATAAATGAGCCCTTATTCTAGTGTAACTTCCTTACTTTGTTTGATTACAAAAGTTACAAGTCCATAAAATAGTTCCCCCTCCGCTAGTTTTTTCCCCTCTAGTAACATATTTCCAAAGAGGATTATCACTTTCATCCTTAGAAGATATACTAACACCAACACCAACACTACCACTGGCACTAGCACTAGAAGCCATGAGACTACCGTCGCAGCAAAACAACACCACAATTTCAATAATCAATACCATAGTCCGGATCACAACACCGGATCACAACATAATTCTAATAACCAAAACAATACCACAGCACCGGATCACAGCACAATTCCAATAATCAATACCAATTGTGCCAATATTCAAACCAAAGCAGCAACGAGTAATCGGAATCAATACAGAAACACAACACCGAATCTTATCAACACAACAACGATGAAAATCAACAGCACATTAGCGATATAGCACTGGATCACAGCAACACACCAACTCCGCAATACAGCAACACGGCAGACATCAACAATGAATTAGTCGCAGCGCAGACCACCGAATTATCAATAACCATAATCTAAACAAGCAATACCTAAACATAATTAATGGATTAATAGCTTAAATTGCGAACAGAATACAACAACAATAATTATCTGTTTACAAATCAAACAAAGGAGGATTTATCTAACAAGAATTAATTATATCTGAAGCATTATTGGTTGTGGTTTGAGATTCACGACAGCACAGCAGCCCGCAGCACCGGCAGCCAGTAGGAAGTAGCGACCGACGACAACGACTGAATTGGCGGTGGTTGGTGGTGGTTTCTCAGGCCAAATGACAACAAGCGACACGGGACAAAGTTTCTTTTGAGCGGCGGAGCGACGGTCTTCAAATAACTGTGGAGAGATTTTGAATTGCTTCCAACGACGAGCGGCGGCAGCTAGAGCTCGAGCACAACGACAACAATGGCGAAGGAGATTTTTCTTCGTCGTCGTCGTGCAGATCGCTGCAGAGGAAAGCCGGAGAGGAGAGTAGAGGGTTTCGTGACTGAATTTCGAATCGAATGGGGGGAAGGAGGCAGCCAAAAGCCAGGAACACGGGAGGCCGTGTTTGGTTTGGCACCCTAATTCAAAACGACGTCGTTTTGGCATTTTTTTTACTCGGCCATTTCCTACACGTTTCAGAGCCGTTTCCCGTCCCGAGGACGTTTTGGGGACACAAAACGGCTCCAAACAACCGTCCCCGTGCAAGGGTTTGTTTGTAGGGTCGGAAGAAGGCCGACGGTGGCGGAGCCGGATCCTACAAGACTTTGCAACACTCGGTTGGTACTTGGTCCTCCTGTCTGCCTGGTTGATTTCGACGTTTCGGACCACCTTTTGTTTTTAACCTGATGATAATGTTATCTCATCTAATATGCCCAATCACTTTTATTTTATTTTTTGAATTTGAATGGACGGCGCACGGATGTGATTCATGGCTGAGGATGAACATCAAAATGTTAGGTGGAGCCTTATCATGTTACCATGAATCCATGATGTCCCCTAGTCGGCATATGCTGTCGTGTTAGATGTAATATAAAATTTGTTTATTTATAGTCTTTTGATACCATTAATCTTGTACTCCTAAACATAAAATTCAAATTAAAAATCAATACAATAATTTTATTTTTTATTGATAATTGATTAATACAAAAATTAATAATATAAAATAAAAAAATTATGGAATAAAAAATGATAAATTTTGTATTTATATTATTTATATTATCATCATCATTTTTATTCTTATTATTGTAATAATTTTTTTGTACTTCTTTGTGTTACAATTTTCTTTTCTTTTCTATATTATTATTAATTTTTATTAGTTAATTATTAATAAAAAATAAATGTAATGTATTAATATATTTATTTTTAGATGAATTTAGTTTTTAATTTAGATTTTAAGTTTAATTAGATATTATTTTTCTTTTGATACTGCTATTACTACTACAACAATAATCTTATATCTCAAAATTTAAATCCAAATCAAAGACTATTTTTTTTATAAAAAATATACATATTAGTATATTAATTTTATTTTTTTATTAATAATTAATTAACATAAACTACTAATAGCACACTATAAAAAAATTATAGTAGAAAATATACTATAACTTTATTATTAGTATTATTTCTATTATAATCATGATCATCGTTATTATTATTATAATAATAAAATATTTACACTTTTTTATTGCTTAATTATTTACAAAATATAAAATTAATTTATTTTAACATATATATCAAAATAAATTAATTTTTAATTTAAATTTAGAATTTATTTGCATATTATTTTTCCCACTACAACAACTACTAAAGAATTACTATCATCGTGGTATAAGCCGATGTCTTTATGCGAACAATCAAGGCGGCAACACCATTAAATTCACACATAATTTTTCAATACCTTATTTCTAATTGCATGGTTAGATTTAATTAGAAAAATCCCCTTTAACGGATCCCGTGTACCCTTCCCAAATCCCACTAGCCGCATTTGATCGGATAATTACGGGAAAGTCTATAAATAGTATCCGTTGTACGCATGCAATGCATACAGAGTTCAAGAAATTCCTAATTATACTCTTTTTGTAACACCCCAAAATCATGACTTGAAAATTTCGTTTAAACTTTGTTTTGCGGAGGCGGAAATTAAAGAACGGTGGGTGTCACCACCACACTTGACATAAGTCCGGTCTCCTCACCATCCTTACGTTAAGTGCTAAGGCTTAAAACAAGTCAAACCAACAAAAGATAAGAGAAGTACAATACGTAATCAAGAGTTTTATGAAAGAAAGATTATCCATGACAAATGACTGTTTACATAATTAAGTAGCCAAACATTTAGAAAATAACAAAAGAGTACACAAAAGTCATCAATGGTTTGCCTTACACTCTTCCGGTCTATCAAAGTTACAAGGAAAAGGGAAAAGGGGACGGGCTCCGCTCGCTCCCTTAATCTAACTATTCATCGGGGTGACGCTCTTCATAATCCTTCAACCAACGCATGCCATGGACGTACTCCTCTGAAAAGTGTTAGTGTCAGTACGACTTCCTTGTACTGAGTAAACCACAACGCCTTCGGAGAGGTAGCATACCCACGTAGCAATCATCATACAAATATGGAATTCAAATAGAACATATGATCACGTGCAAGGCCACGATTTTAAAACACACATCCACATCACAATTAACATTATGAGTTAGGTCAAAATCCCTATCGAAGGCATTTAAAGCATGCTTATAATTTCACAACCAATTTAACTTACCAACGACCATACATTATAGCATAATAGGAAGAATTAATGATATTCCAAGAAATCTAACCAAGGTCAAGTCATTCATAATCCGATTATTACAAAAGTATTATGGTGGGTCTCTAATCTGGTTATATAATTTATATAAAAATTCTCAAGTGTAATACAATCCCATATCCATGACAATGATCATCAAGGAGGGTGGTACCAAAATAAATCAATTGATTTAGGGAAAAACTCACCAAGGAAGCCACACGACATAACAGTCACCCATACTAAACCTTAGAACTCAAGACCTTAAGTACGCGTACTCCCTACAGGATGTATGGAATACCTATAGAGTAAAAGTGAGCCCCTTGACCCGAAGGCCCAAACTATGCACTCGACGGCCAAGTTCGAGGCATGAGATTCCTTTCTAACTCGAGTCTTTCTCTTTAAGTAATTATTATCTTATGAAATTTTGGGTTATTATTTTCTTTTAGAATATTGAGATTCGTAAAGTTCAACTTTGTCAACAATCCACAAACAACGTCACATCCAAAAGACCACGAGGTCGCAACCATTCCAAGCCAACACGGCCTAGGGCTAGGCATTATACCATAGCCCGAATAATTATTCGATTCAGTGTTCAAACCAACTGTCCAATTATTCCCAACATTATTTTAAGGCCAACACTTAATTCAACTAGTCCAATTATCCACTTTGGAACACCTTTTTTCCTTAATGACCAAAATACCTCTCAAACTATAACTACCACATTTTCATTCAATTTTATTATCAAGTATACTTATATAGGATATTTGTCATGAAACGCTAGCATAAAATAGCTAATGATACTTTACATACGATAATTTCTTCGGTACTACAAAAGACCATATTATCCCTCACCATTCACCATACATAGTACACGTAAACACTATTAGCATGCATTTCTAATATCTCATAAATTCATACAATTTTCACAAATAAATCTCAAATACAATCATGGTATATAAAACTACATTTTACCTTAAACATACTCATCTCATTTTACTAGCATAAATCCAAGTTTGTTACCATTAGCATACACTTCTTCACATTTTAGAATATTACTTAGGCATATAAAAAAGATTGCATGATAACATATATTAATTTACACATCATGATATTCATGTAGAAAAGAACTACAGCATGCTCCCATTTCCCATAAAAATACAATAAGTTGATATCCTCATCCTATCATGATTTTATCCTAGAAAACTAGCCTATCACTTTCACATAAAATTTTACCGTCTACGGATTAGTTGGATTTACCTTGAGCTAAGAAATATTAACACCACAAACTTCTTCCACAAATACCCTAGGTGGGGTCGAGATTAACTAGAAATGAATACACCATCCAAACTACGAGCATTAATATTTATGCTAATTAAAATAATCAAAAGACAACCTATATGAGCTAATACTTGAAAAATGATTTGGGAAAATAAGCAAGGCGGCCGATGCATGAATTTAAGCACTAAACCCACCGAAAGATAGAATACTTACGTTGGAGAAATATAATGGCTGCTTGGGGAGGTGAAATACAAGGCAAATGCTGGGTTATTTTTAGGCTAAATTTTGGTGAAGGGAAGGGGAAGTTTGGGGCTGCAACTAAATTTTTGTTGCTGGAATTTAGGGAAGGGAAAGAGAGGGCCATAAGGGAAAAATTAGAGGGCTTAAAGGGAGAGGAAAGGAGGACGTTTCCTGTAGATTGGGACTTAATAAAAAGGAGGGGAAATAAGGGGGGAAAAGGGCTGCTGCGTGGGTTAGTAGTAAGGGCTGCAAGTGGGTTGTTTTGGGGGGTGTGAGGGTGTCGACAGGCTGCTTAAAAGGGAATGGAGGGTAGATGGCTAGAAGGGAGGTTGAAGCAAGGGGTACAGGAAGGCAAGAAGGCATGTGAGTGAGAAGGTGGAAGGAGGGTACAAGAGATGGTAGGGAGAGGCGGGAGAATGGGAATTGAATGCTGGCAATGTGAGAGAGGTTAGTGCTAAGGATGGAAGGAGGATGGGAAAAGCGGGTTAGATAAGATGAAGGAGATAGAGAGTTAGCAGGAAACTGCAATGGGTGATGAAGAAGTTAGATGAGTGATAGGAGGCTTATGGGTTACGGTGTTGCAGGGTGGAGACATGAGGACAAGTGGGTAGATGATTGAGATAGAGTAGGGGTTAAGGGTGAAAGGTGCAAGTTGGGGGGGGGGAAAGGCTAGGTGTCGAAGGCTTGGGCTGCAGGTTAGCGAGTGGTGTGAGGGAGGGTGGATGGTTGGTGATGCGACGTGAAGGGAATGGGGTGTGGTGTGAGAGGTGGTATGCAGAGAGGAAATGGGATGTGTTTGGGGTAGAAGGAAAGCTACAAAAGGAGAGTGGTTACTAGACAAGAAGGGACACATGCATGGAGAGGAGAGGAGGTAACGAGCTGCATGGGGCTCCTTTGCTTCGATAGGTTGGGGAATTTTTTTGGCTGGGTTTAAGTGGGGAAAAAGATGGGGGTTTGGTTAGGAATTGATTAGCAAAACCCTCCCCAAAGTATTAAGCTTGCACGTGTGTGGTTATTAGGAAAAGAATCCCACCTAAGCATGGTTTTATTTTCACAAAAAGAAACATGTCTCTAGTATTATTATGATCAATATTATTATCCTTGTTTTATCACTTCCCCTATTTTACTTTCTTGTAATTATTACTAACATTATTATTATTCTTACAATCCTTGTTATTGGTATTATTATTAAAAGTATTATTCATAATAAGATTATTAGTGTTGTCATCCCTTCTATTTTAATTACTCTCTTCTTATTATCGGTATTATTATCATCATCAATTTTTACCTTCCTCTACTCATTCTTACATTTAATCTGGGTTATTTTCATAACTTAACATTTATGGACCTACTCGAGACAACAAGGCTATCGCTTAAAAATATTCTTATGGTTTACTTCGCCTACTAATCAAACTTTAAGCCTTTCATATCTAAATTAAGGATTAATTAATATGGGGTATTACACTCTTTCATTTACTTTCCCCGATCTAAATTATTACTAATCAAATGCCAGAATAACCATTAAATGGTCAGAATTTTATTAGGTTAGAATATTATTTTTAATTGAAACAAAAATTAGTTCTATTATATCCAACATCTATTCATAAATTTAAACGTTATGTGGGAACATAAAATTATCTAAATGATACAAAATAAATTCGTTAGTAAATTTTTTAGCCTCTGATATTTCTTATCTAGTATTCTATCGTTCGATTTTGGTTACTACTATCAATAATTAATAAGGTATGTTTCTTCATTATAATCATCATCAATGATATTATTATTATTATTATTATTATTATTTATTAAATAATTTTATTTTATTTTAATAGTATTTCTATACTATACTTCCTATAATATGAAGACGTTCGGTGGAACGTTAGCTCACAAATTAGCTTTTATCCTTTGTCTCTTTAAATTTTATACTATTTTTATTAAATTTACTTTTTAAATATAATAAAATGAGCGACGACATAGGCTAGCCGCTACCATTCATGTCAAAATAAAACAAATTGGGAATATCAATCTTGCATTTTCTTGTCACTTGTGCAAGATAATATTCTACAATAAATAATTTGTTCTTAAAAATTATAAACATATGTTGAAATTATCTTTATTTGTACACCACATATTGATGATTTGGAAATTTTGTTGCACTTATTGTTAGCTATCATGATTTTATTTTCTTTGAGGCAGATTATAAATTATACCAAAAAAGTATTGGACACAATTATATTGGTAGGAGGGGGGTGGAAGGAACAAAGATTGATCAATTATATAAAATGGTCAAGCCTATCTAGGGAAAATATATACTAATGATTTTTTTTTATTTAAAAAAAATACTATAAAGCCTAATATGGTTGGGTGTTTTTCTTAATCATTCAAATAATAAGATTGCTAAACCTAATATAAAGTTTAAGAAATCGGAGTCTGCCTTCAAAATTATTGACCTCCCATCCTATAATTCAAACCCAAAGCTTCTATCTAAAATGCTTCAAAGCCTCAATATGCTTCTATATAAGTATCATGACAACACTTTGATTTTAATACGAAGGATAACACTTATCTTGTTTGATAAATTGTGACAGTGACACAATTTTAATTGATAAAAGGAGGGATGAATACCTAAAAGGAAGATAAAATGATATATATTATGTACGGTTTACCGAGCTTTAATAATTAATGGACACCTTTACATAGGCATCGAATAACAATATATTTTAAAAGCAATGAAAGATTATCATTATGATCAATGTATTGTTTAGATAAAGAGGTATGCCCATATATCTAGGTTATGCTTTCTTTTAAAATAATAGCTTCAATTAGTTCAAACATAATTAATTAAAATGTATACCGAAAATGTCACTTAATTTGTTAGAATCATAATATATAAGTGGAGACACCCTTGTCCATTTGGTTTTTGAAAAGTATAAGTTGGGAATGTCTCTTACTTCGACCCTCCATGAGATAGGGTAGTTTCTTTTTTTCTTTTTATCAATTCATTGAGCAACTCATCCGATCATTTAAAAAAAAACACTTGATGAAAATTTAAAAAATTGACACGACAAATAAAAAAAAGAAGAAGAAAGAACCGTATCAACTGAATGACACATGAAAAGGAATGGATGGTAAGGAGAGAGAGATAAAATAATTTTTTAACACACACATATTTTATTGAGGGTTAAAATTTACTTTTTCTTAATGTAAATTTGTGGTGATCCAAAATATTAAATCTTTGTTGCCAATTTTTGTAGGTGGCTCCCATGAGTCCAGCTTATGTTTTCCGTCACTTTGTTTTCTTCTATATTGACTACATGAATGGGTAAATGAAAGGTGGGGGCAGAACGGATTTCCCCAAGCCATCCTTCCTTCAAAGGGTCAATTTGGGTCGAAGGAAATTGTAATCCCTCAAAATTTTACGAAACTATTAATTTAATAAATAGCTATTATTTGAAATAAATTAGCTTTTAAAATTATTTGGTGTAATTATTTTATGGATTTTTGAGTATGTAAATGTGGATAGGATTTTATAATAAATTAAAAATAAATATTTTGTTATTTTATCATATTATTTTTATTTGAATAATTTTTAAACTAATATTTTACTAAAATTATCCTTTATGAGCCAATATATTGAATTAAATTATTAAATTAAATAATTTATCAAAATATTATATTTTATTATTTTCTAAATTAAATTAAATTGTTTTTCCCTATTTTCTATTTTTCCTTCTTTTTCTTTTTCTTTTCCTTCTCCTTTTCTCCTTTTCCTCCTTCCTTTCTTTTTCTTTTTTTTTTCCTTTCCCTCGCTCGGGCTGCCAGGCTTGTGCCCCTCCTTGCGCCTGGGCCAGCGGCCCCTTCCTCCCCTCGCCCCAGCCACGCACAGCCCGACCCCCTCTCTTTTTTTCCCCTCTTCCCCTCACCCTGGACCGGCCTAGATTTTTCTTTTCCCTGCGCCGGACCGGTTCGGTCTCCCTCCCTCTCCCTTCTTTCTTTCTTCTCCACCCTCCTCGACACAGCAGCCCGATCAGTCCCCTTCGCCATGACCGCCACCAGCTGCTGCCTCCCGCTGCCACCTCCTGCAACCACTGCCACCACCTGTCTTCCTCCCGCGCTCTCTCTCTCTCCCCTGCCCTATTTTTTTTTCATTATTTCGGAAATTGGGCAGCCATGCACCCGTCCTGCATGGCTCCCTTTACCCTCTTCGCCAACCTCCCCCTGCCACCCTACGATGCCCTACCACCCTAAACACTGCCGCCGATCAGCCCCTGCCCCCTCTCTTCTCCCTCTTCTTTTTCTTCTCCCCTTCATCCACTTTCTGCCCATCATTTCGAGCCCTTACCCCCGATCCTCCCTTCTCTCTCTCAATTTCTTCCTCTCCCATTTCCACCCTGTTTTTGCGTCGCCACCACCGTCCGCCGCTCCTGCCGCCTCACCAACCCCCTGCACCGCTCCCTGCCACCCTCCACCTCAGCCTTGCACCACCACAACGTCCCTCCCGAGCCATCCCGCAGCCCTCTTCCTCCCCTCTTCTTTTCCTCCCTGTTTTTCACCCCTCTCGGTAGCCACCTGTAACGCAGCCGATCGCCGCCTTCCGGCCGCCTCTTCCGCCACCCAAGCCACCATTCAAGACTCTGCAACCCCCTCTACCACCGCCATGCCTTAGTTGGTCAAAAATAGCCCTTGCAGCCCTCCATTTTTCCCTCCACTTTTCCTTCCTTCTCAACCCTTCCATCTCGACCCACTTCAGCAGTCATCTTCGCCACCTCGCCGCCGCCGCATCCGCCGCCCTTAGCCACCAACAACCCATCCCAGTATCCACCTACACCCCCTCTTCACTCCTGTACCATTCCCTTGCCTTGAAACCTCCCCCATCTATCTTCTTTTCTAGCCTAAAGACCCCAACCCGAAAATAGCTATTTTACCTCCTATCACCCCCTCTTCGAGCCCTTTTTCCTCTTATTTTTCCATGCAGCTCATGCTGCAAATGCAGCATGAGTTCTTGCATTTATTGGTCATTTTTATTAAAAATTTTAAGGTATGATAATATTTAAATTAATTATTTCCTTAAGTAAAATTTATAAAGTCTTATATCTTGATTTCCTTATTTCTAATAAATATTAATATTATTTTTAGGTATTGGTTTTTCTAATCAAAGCTTGAATCTTTAACCGAGAGGTACCGGTAAGATTCAAATCTTGCGGGGAATTAAGGTAATCGTTAAACCCCACTTAAACGCATGATAAACGTATGTTTACACATTAGGAGTTTTAATATGTTATTATGGTTGATACATGGTTGTTAATATAAATTATATGTTTGCTTGTATTCTTTGATAAAAAGGAAAGTATGCCCTTTTATGTGATATGTGTGGAAATGTGGTCTAAGGGAAGAATTTGACGATTAATGAAATTGTTAACTACTTATCTATGTTATTTTATGTTATTGTGACCATTTATGCATGAATAATATTATTGTTAGCCCTAGGGGTATTTTAGTAATTTTCCTTGTGCTAGATTATGGCCTAATATGTGTGGGTGCTAATATGTATTATGTTAAAATATAATAGTTGGTGAAGTTGGATATTTTTAATGGAGTATTAATGTTATTATTTCATGTGGTAATGTTAATTTAATAAAAGTGGCCAAATAAAGGGGTAAAGTGGTAATTTTGAAGGAAAGGGTAATATGGTAATTTTACAAGTGAGAAGGGGTATTGTGGTAATTATGGAAGTTAGGGATATTATGGTAATTTTATGAGTAAAGGAAAAGATGATAATTTTTCAAGTAAAGGGGCATTATGGTAATTTTTAGAGGTAGAAGGGTAAAATAGTAATTTTGTAAGTAAATGGTAATATGGTAATTTTATAAGTGAATGGCAACATGGTAATTTTATAAGTAAGGGGTATTATGGTAATTTTGGGAGTAAAGGAGATAATATGGTAAATTTGGAAAGGAGGGCAAAATGGTAATTTTGTAAGGGGAGTTAAAAATGGCAAATTGGATGTAAAAGGGTAAAATAGTAAATTGTAAAGTGAAAGGGGTAATATGGTAATTTTATAAGTAAAAGGGTATTGTGGTAATTTTGGAAATAAAAGGATATTTATGACAAACTTGAATAAGGGGTAACTGGTAATTTTGATAATAATGGAGGATAATTTGGTAATTAAATTATGATCAAAAGGGGGCAATTGGATAATTATAATAGAGAAGGGTAATTTGGTAAATTAACCAACAAAAAGGGTATTATGGTAATTTTAATAATAGAGAAGGGCAATATAGTAATTATAATAATAGAGAGGTGAAAATGGGCAATTATAATTATGGAAAAGGGTAAATTAATAATTATGAATATGGAGAAGGGTAAATTGATAATTATAAATATGGAGCAGGGTAAATTAATAATTATGAATATGGAGAAGGGTAAATTGGTAAGTATAATTATAAAGAAGGGTAATTTTGTAAATAAAAGGATATTAGGGTACACTTGGGAGTAAGGGGTAACTTGGTAATTATGATAATGACGAAAGATAATTTAGTAATTAAATTATGATTGTAGAAGGGCAATTGGATAAGTATGATACTAGAGAAGGGTAATTTGGTAAATTAACCAATTAAAGGGTATTATGGTAATTTTAATAATGGAGGAGGGCAATATAGTAATTATAAAATATGGAGAAGGGTAAATTAATAATTATGATTATGAAGAAGGGTAAATTAATGTTGGTAATTATGAAGAAGGGTAAATTTGGGATTTATGATAATTAAAAAGGGTAAACGACAATTAAAATAATTGAGAGGGGTAAAATGGTAGTTATGATAAAGGAGAAGGGCAATCTGGTAATTTATCCAACTAAAGGGGCAATTTGGTAATTTGACCGATTAAAGGGTAAAGTGAAAATTGTCTAACCAACTAAAGGGGCAAAATAGTAATCATGATAATGAAGGAGGGTAATTTAGTAATTTACCCAACTCAAGGGCAATGTAGTAATTATAACAAAGGGAAGGGCGATTTGGTAATATAACCACCAAATGGGAAATATGATAAGTGTAGTAATTATGAGGGGTAAATGGTGATCTAAAAAGTGTAGGGGACAATTTGGTAATCTAAAGTGGACAAGGGGGTAATTTGGTAATTATGCAACCTTAAGGGTAATATGGTAATTTATCAAGTAAGGAATGGATACTTAGCAATTATATAAGTAAGGGGTTAAGGAGTAATTTGTACCTAACATATTGTTATGATTGTGGAACATTATGATATGATTCAAATAATGCTGATTAGCCAAGTAAGAGTATTTGATAATTAGTATGGCCTTAAGGGTTTCTCTGTGATATCCTGGATAATCATCTGAATAAGAAACGATTAATGATATCAGAACGATTGAAAGTGAATAAGTATCGGATTATCGTGCTTTTCATGATCACTTAATTAAGACACTATTACTTAAAGTGAAAGACCTTGAGATCGGGAATGGTGACTCCTTAGGGGTCGCTACCCTAAGGACGTGGTTTAGTCCACGATTATTCTGGGTATTTGCTGGTTGTGCCTTTGTGCCCCAGCCAGGCCCTATATCTTACTCTTTTCTAACTCTACGGACCTAGTTAGGGGGTATGCATACTTATGGATTAGGTGTCCTTGTCGGTAGGGTACTGAGTAGCTTTATGCACCAGTACGACCAGGGTACCTTTGTGTCCTTGGGTTCGTGGTTGAAGGGTACTGAGTAGCTTGTATGCACCGGTACGACCGGTGTACCTTTGTGTCCCGGGTTCTTGATCTCCCATCCGAGGCAAATAAATGGATTTGTTGTGTTGATTAAGAAAGGAAAAATACTAATCATGAAAGTGAAAGATTATGAGCCGGGCCCAGTTGGATTATGATATTGATTACCGATCCACCGGTTATAATAGTGGCCCAGGAGCGTGTTGCCCTGGCAAGTGATTATGAGTACCAATCCACCGGATATAATAGTGGCCCAGGAGCGTGTTGCCCTGGATGATGTTGATATATATACCGATCCACCGGCAAAAATAGTGGGGGTCCCGAGCTCAATAAAACCAGTTATATATGTGAATAAAGTTATGGATATAAAATATGAGATTGAATGAATAATGATGGACTAATGGCTTAAGGCCGAAGGTATTGATTTTGCACTAAGACATGGCCTAAGGCCCAAAAGTATCGATTGTCATAATGATCTATTGATATCTAATGTGATTGATAATTATGTGAATGTTATATGTACACATCTTATTATATATGTATGTAGTTTTGTATCATGTGTGACATTATGGGCCTGCTTTTAAGTGTGACTTTAAAGGGTTACTCAGTACCGTAGTACTGAAGGGTTCCATTCGTGGGGCCCCTGCCTATTCAATGGGCAGTGTCCCTTGCAGGTCCTTTCAGGTGCTATTCAAGTGGGCAACGGGAAAGAGCATAAGGATTATCCAGCCTTTAGGATTTTATTCTCCCTCTTCTAATGTATGGTTTAATTGTAATTTTATTCTTGTAACCACCATCGGTGGAATTTATTCTTATAAAATGTTTACTTGCGCTACTCTGATTTAAAAATAGTTTGAATTTCTAGCAATTGATATTTTGTTCTTAGCCTTAGCACTTGGTACTGGAACGGTATGAGTGAACCGGTCTGGTACTAAGTGTGGCGGTAATATCCCCGAAATTCACCGTTTTATATTTTGCTTCCGCCATTTGTTTTAAATAAAACGAAATTTTTCAGTAGTGAATTTTGGGGGTGTTACAGAAATAGCTTGGAAATACCGAACTTTGTAGGATGAATAAACACTCTGGTAAGTGAGGTAAATATATATCAAAAATTAGTGCTGTACAAATACACAGGGCATACCCTGGTTAAACAGGCCCACAAATTACAAAAATCAGGTTTCTAGGCTCCATAGGATTAGAATACACCCTAGGGTACCACTTACAAATTTTCCTTCAGTCCTTCCCTAAGGTTCTTGTCAAAAATCAGGGCACTATACACAAATTTCTAGACTTGTACAATGATACTTCTAACCTCAAAATTTTTTGATTCAAACAGTACAGAATTCCTGCCCTTCCAAATGAGATAAGTAGCTGCTGTCACTGCAAGAGCTCGAGCCTTCCAGATTGTGTGGTGTCTGGAAGAGTTTCTTTGTATGATTCTCATTGCACTGAATAGGGTAGTAGATCCTCTGGAAATGCCAAGCCATTTTCTGAGAGGTTGCCAAATGCTCTTGGTGATGTCACATTCAAAAAATAGATGCTCATGTGTCTCCATCTCCTTCTGACACAGCAAACATTCTTTAGGCCCCTCCATGAACCTCAGCCTGTCTCTGGTATAGAGTCTTTGACTGAGGGTTAGCCAGAGCAGAAATGAGTACCTTTTAGATTTATTCAGTACCCAAACCACTTTATGAGGTTTCCATTTGGGGCCCTTGTCTCTAAAGAAGTTGTATGCCAGTTGTGCAGAGAATCCTCTAGCTGCCACCCAAGATTTCACAAGGGCCAGGGCTTGCTCCCTTGAGCCTTAAGCTTGTACCAGTGTATCAAACAGCTTACTAATCTTTCTGACAAAGTGTGAAGTGTCATGGCTTGGTCTGAAAGAGGCCAGGTTTCTGTCATGCAGGTAGTGGGTATGGATCCATTTGGTCCACAGAGTTTCCTTCTCATCCTGCAGAAACCATATGTACTTGCAGAGAAATGCAGAGTTCCAGGCAGTGAGGTTTTTGACCCCAAGACCACCCTCACCTTTAGGGAGCAGATCTTACACCATGCCACAGGTGGAGGCTTACCTTGCCATAAAGAAATTTCGACATAGGGATACAATTCTGTGCAGGACCATATTAGGAATGGCAAATAGAGACAGCCAGAATCCAAGTATGCCTTGGATGATGGAATTGATAATCTCCAGCCTACCTGCAAAGGATAAGGAGTTAGCCTTCCACATTTTCAGATGATCACAGAGGCTATTGATAAGCTGTTCATAGTCAATAGCTCTAAGCTTGCAGGGATTCAGGGGGACCCCAAGGTATCTAAAAGGGAAAGATCCTCTTGGCATCCTGGTTATAGCCAAAATCTCCTGTTGGATGTGGTTCTTAATCCCTGCCATAAAGATCTGGGATTTCTGAGGGTTAACAGAGAGATCAGAGCATCTGCTGAATGAATCCAGCCCATGTAGCAGAATCTTCACTGAAGGGATATCTCCACGACAGAACAGAATAAGGTCATCAGCAAATGCTAGGTGAAGGAGGTTCATATTTTTGCATCTTGAGTGAAATGCAAATTTCTGCTGCTGTGCCTGCTGCTTGAGGAGTCTACTAAAATATTCCATGCAGAGAACAAATAAGTAAGGTGACATAGGGTCTCCCTGGCGAAGACCTCTAGCCCCTTTGAAGTAGCCAAAGATTTTCCCATTGAGCTTTAAATAAAAACTAGTGGTAGACACACACTCCATAACCAATGCAGTGAACTCAGATGGGAATTTGAAGGCCTTCAGGATTTGGTGAAGGAAACTCCAGGAGAGGGTGTCATAGGCCTTTCTGAGGTCAATCTTGATCATGCATTTTGGCGAGGTTCTCTTTCTGCTGTACTCTTTCAGGATCTCCTATAGTAGCAGAATATTCTCAGACACGAGTCTCCCTTTTACAAAAGCACCTTGCTCAGGGCTGATGAGATTCTCCAGACATTCAGCTATTCTGTCAGTAATCAGCTTAGCAATCACTTTATAAAGGATATTACAACAGGCTATGAATAAACACTCGTTTATAACGAGGAAGGTGGCTGGCCGCCGCCACCCCACCTTTATTTAAAGGCAATTTAAACTCTACGGACATTTGCATCGAGCAGCCAGTAGCTATAATAGCACCCACAATATTATATTTAAATTTAATATCTTAATTATATTATCTAATTATTTTTTTTATCTCCTAATTTTATCAATTTATTTTAAATTTAATTTAATATTCTATATTTTTTTACCTTAGATTTATACTACCCAATTACTTTTATCAATCATATCACCAATTATTTATACTTTATAATTTTAAATTTTAATTTATATTAATCTATAAATATCAATTAATAATCTTATATAATTAAATTTCATTAAACATAATTTTACATATAATTTGATTAATAATGAATAATTTTAAAAATAAAAATATTAAAAAAAATACCTCATATATGTTCTAACTGTAAAAATGAGTCTAAAATGTGTACCAAATGTGTCTCGGTTTCCAAACTTTGGGCACCTCAAATTTTTTGGGATAACCTCAAATTTGAGGCATTTTTTTTACCCTTACAATCCTTTTCTCAATTTTGAGTTATCTTAAATTTGAGATTGGGAGTCTCCATTGTAGATGCTCTAAGCATGATGTTTTGAATGGCAGTAATTTAAGAATTTAATTTAATATTGTAGTAGGAAAAGAAGATAAAAAAATATAAATATTTTATATGCAAAGATACATCTTTGATAATATATATATTTATATATATTTGATACGATCTACATTCTTTATAATAATATGGTTTAAACGGAGACTTTCTTTTAAATCAATATATATTTTATTCACCAAAATACACATAAATATTTTATTTAACAATATATATATATATATAATATAATATAATATAATATAAATGCATATATTTATTTATAAAACAACAAAGAACGAATACATATCGTATAAACACATATATTTATAAGACAAATGTATATTTTATAGTTATAAATTCACATCATATATCGATAAATGTATATTTATTGAAATAAAAATTGACATCTTGAATGAATATATGCGCAGAAGTAAATGCACATCTTTTATATATAAATACACATATTACAATTTATATACTATACCCTCTTGTTGTCACTTGTAGCATTGGTAAATAAGGGTATTGTTCTAGGCCGGGAATTGAGAGAGCTCACCTCTATCTAACTAGCTTAAACTAAAATAAAAATAAAAAAAAATCCTAAATAACACTAAATAAATAAATAAGAAAAATACTAATGGGGGTTTATCAAAATAATAAAATAATAAAAGGAATGAAATAAAACAAACTAATAATAATAAAAATAATGGAAAACCTGCAGATATGAGAAATATGTTAGGGAAATAAAAATCCACCACTAGATTAGGTCGTAATATAATATTTATTTCTAAGTCAATATTTAATCGTGAGAATGAGATCAACCAACACTACTACGAAAACGGGAAATAATAACGGGACATTAATAACGGTAGTTCGAAAACCGTTGTCAAACGCGTGAAAATTAATGGGCGGGAGAGTTTTGATAACGGTTCTAGTTAAAAACCGTTATTAAAAAGGCAACGTTAAAATTTGTACGGATGTTTTAATAACGGTTCATATTAGAACCGTTGTCAAAAGTCAGAAGCTTTTAATGACGGTTCCTGGAAGAACCGTTATTAAAAGATGTTTTAATAACAGTTCTCTCACGAACCCTTATTAAATCCTCTTTTTAATAACGGTTCTCTCAGGAACCATTATTAAAACCCCAAAATCAAACTTCTCCTTCTGTTTTAGAACCCCAAAATTTCGCCCAGTTCTGTTTCGTGCCAAAGTTTTCAGACTCTCTGCACCTTCGTTCTCTTGCTCTCCTTCTCCTTGCAAACCCTTGCACCACCACACCGTGTACCACCAACTCGCACCACCACACCGGCTCCTCTCAAGTAAAGGAAACCCTCGCACCGCCAACTTGCTCTCCTTCTCCGTGCTATCATTGTTCCGAAGCTAGCTAGCACTTGCACCTTCATCCTCCGTCGTGTTTGAAGCCCTTGCCTCTCTCAACATTCTCACCGTCATGTTTGAAGCCCTTGCCTCTCTCAATATTCTCACCGTTGTGTTTGAAGCCCTTGCCTCTCTCAACATTCTCACCGTCATGTTTGTAGCTAGCTCACTTTATGTATGTGTTTGTTCTTCCTCTCGTAACTTTTTATCTACTTATATATGTATATATATATATATATATATAAATGCATGCATGTTGCTACAGGGTTTCGTTTGTTTGTTATTGAAAGATTGTGGTTTGTCGTTCGAAAATGTGTTGTTGAATGTGTTGGATGAAAATTTTGCTGTTTGTTGTTGAATTTGTTGCGTTATTGTTATATATTAACAAAGATTGCGTTATTGTTATTGTTACATATTATTGTTGTATTTGCTTGTATGGAGAATATAGATTCAACATTATTGTTGAATAATGGCTCTTGGGAAATAAATTTGGGTACTATGGATCAGAAATACAATATATTTAGAGAAATAAAATCACCATTCAACATATTAGTAAGTAATAAACAAAAGAGAAGACATTATTACTGTAAACTTTGGAGGGTCATAACTTTTTCATGGGACCTCGGATTTAGGTGATCTAGGAGGCTATTTTGGGTATTTTTTTGAGATCTACAACATGGCAAATGGCGGAGCCGGTTTCGGCAATCTTGGAGCCCAAAAAAGGCCATTTTGGCCTCTAAATTGAGGTTTTTTTCTTACATACAAGTGATACAACCTTGAGGGTATATTTTTAGGGCCTTTTTTACAAATTGAACATTTAATTTAGACTATCCTGAAAACCTTTTTCACATTATAGGGTATGATGGTGTTATATAACCTCTTGATTAAAGTGGTAATACATGTTGCCTACCTTTGTATTTTTTATGTAGAATTTATTCTAGAAACAACCATTATATATCTACCCCTTGTATTATTTTGTATGTAGGGTAATACATGTTTTCCGTTATTTTAGTTTTTATTTTTATCATAATTATTTTTCCTCTATTGTTTATCTCTTTATCCAGCCATCCATCTATTTAGCCTCATTGGGTATCTTACCATGTCTTAGCTGGTGAGGGTTGTAATAGTATTTCTAATGGGGCTATTACTTTCTTTTGTTTTCATGGTTACTAAGATATTGAAGCATGATAGTGTAACATATTCAAATTTAAAGACTTCTTAGTTCTTACTGTAATTATGCCAATTCTGTGTAATTATGGATGAGATAAGAGCTTTAGGTACCTCCAAAGAGCTATTGGAACCAGATATTCGAGACAAAGGAACTTAGATGATGATGATGATGATGTATGTTTGCTTTTCTATATTTTTCTATTAATGAATCATGACATATATATTTTTGACCTAATGGCTAACTGTATATTAATTGAAACATGGTGTTGTTAGTTTTTCACCGATAACTATGCACGAGGCCAGCAATATAATGTTGATGAAATTGATGAAGTTAGAGACCAATGGGCCAAGCACGTGCACTCATTCATTCGGTATTAGGTAGCGATCTATATATTCTACATGCATTTTCAGGTTTGTATTTCGTCTACATCTTTCAGTCTTCCAGCCTAGATCTGTGAACTCTTTACTTTGGGGTGTAGAGCTACCAAGTTGTGGTATGCCCACTAATTTTTATTCCTAAGTATAGTTGGTGTATTGAGACATGCATACCAATTATAGATTGATTGAAATTATGGTGTGATTGCAAATTTGGTATGAATTGATGTTGTTTTACATTGCAGATTTGGTAATTGTTTGAATATATTGTATATGTGGGCAGGAACAAAACAGAAAAATGCTAAAAAAAACATATAGTTTTAATAACGGTTCTTTAAAACCGTTATTAAAACTTCGGTTTTAATAACGGTTTCTTATAGAACCGTTATTAAAACTATATGTTTTAATAACAGTTTTGTTTAAGAACCGTTATTAAACCTTCGGCTTTAATAACGGTTTTTAAGTAAAAACCGTTATTAAATATGAAGTTTACGCACATATTCGCGGGTTTTTGTGTATTTTTCATGACGGTTATGAACCGTTATTAAAGATTTAATAACAGGCGATTCAATAACGGTTGAAAACCATTATTAAAACTATAAAATAACCGTTATTAAAACCCCTTTCCGTAGTAGTGCAAGTTGTACACCAAAAGTTGGTCCATATACCTTATATTACTTCCCTTAATTAATTAATACGACAAAGCGCCAATATTAACCCTATTAAATACTAGTAGTATAACAGCAACAAGCGGCTCCTATATTTAACTAGATTTAATGCATTAAATGTAAGTGGAAGGTTGTCAATCTAAGTACCCAAACTAGTACAAAAAGCATGTCTAACTGTATTTCCTTTCCTTGACCCACACGTATCGAAACGTTTTACCACTTCGGTTAGAATCACAAAATGATTAGGTGAATTCTTATCTAACGTAGCTGCAATTTATACATATAAATTCTAGTATATTTAGATGGCCACCTAGCAGGCAAATAATCCTACATACTGTCACTTATGAGGAACCAGAACAAGGCATGCACCAAATAAACTATACTTGATAGAATCATACATATAAACGATAGCAATTAACATAGAGTTAAGAAACAATCTCATGAAATAAAGAAAATAAAATTATAATTCAAACCCTAACCCAGGGTTTCAATTTATTCCCTAACAATAAATATTCAGCCAACCATAATTAAAGAATTAATTACACAAAAATATATATCTAAAATATAAATTAAAAATAAGAGAAAGAAATAATCGGAATTAATTTTGGATAAAAGTTCAAGAATTTATTTAGATAAAAATTAATTTTATCTGAAATAAATTCTACCGATATAAATTCTTTCTCAAATTTTTCTTCCTTCGGTGCCTTGATTTCAGTGTAATATTCTTCCTTCTTTTCGTCCGGCTGACGACGGCTGACATTCGCTGACTGGTTGATGCCGCACTGTCCTCTCTGTGACGCGCCCTGCCCGAGCCTGTGTAGCCTCCTCTCTGCGTCGTCTCTCGCTCGTGCCTGTGAAGGAAGGCTCTCGCCTCTCTCCTTTTTCCCATTTGACCGAGCCTTTTTAAGGCTCTGTCGCACCTCTCTCTGTGGCCTCCTGCTCCTCTTCGACGTAATTAATGCGGCTCTGCCGCACTAACTTTCTTCTTCTTTCACCCTCCCTTTTCAATTAATGCCGCACGCCCCTTTTTATTCTTTTTTTTTCTTCTTTGCCACCTCATCCCTAACGACTGACTTTTCTTCTTATGCGCAGGGTCTCGTTTGGCTTCGTTTGTTCCAGGCCTTTGGCCGTTGGTCCAAAGGTCAAATTTCTTTTTTTTATTTTTTATTTTCTTTTATTTAAAAACAAAACCTGCAAAATAAAATTCAATAAATATTAATAAATAATATTTTATTCTAAATATACTTAATTTATATCATTTTAGCTCAAATAATAATTTTTATCCAATTTTTACCACTTAAGCATAAAACAATAATTATTCCCCTATATTAGCCAAATAAACTACCAAAAACTAAGTTTATAAGGGTATAAAATGTGTCAAAATATGAACTCATCACACCCCCACACTTAGCTTCTTGCTTGTCCACAAGAAAGTTATTACTCTAAAAAATTAAAATTAAATTAACTAGCCACTTTCGTAGGTCTCACGATTACACTTAGCATGTGCAACAACCCCTTTAAACCCCTTGGTCACCCATTGAGGACAAGTAAGGTCTCATGAGGGTTTCGTAGATGATATACCCACAAAATCACACACAAATAAAATAAAATCAAACCTTACACCCTTAACCATATTTGTCTCAGAATCTTTTACTTTCATACGTCAATATTAGCAATCAATCAAGATTCGGCATTGGAAAATTTAAAGGATCAATTTCAACATATGGTTCACACATAAACATGACATGTATGAATAAATCAATATTATGGATGAAAATCTACCACGCCTTAGTCACATCAAGATTCATCCTCACTATGGATACCCTCGATTTTTTTTCTCTCTCTCTTAGATTCATGGCTACAAATGTATAGAAACACTCATGTATGTGAGATAAGATGATAAAGATAACAAACGAATCACATATATAAACAAAGAAGGCTCATATTTTTGTGGATACGACCTCATGAAAGATACCAAATACTTGCCAAATGGACCAAACCATATGCTTAGCTCTTGTGAATAATCTCCAACAGATCAAAGGTTGCTCATCTTGAAAATCAAATAGGACTTATTTATTGGTTGTAGCGGGGTTTAAGGTAAAGAAGGGTATGGAGTATTTTAGGTGTGTGGTGCTAAAAAGATCAAGAGCTAGTGGAATCTAATAGGTAGATGAAATATAAGCATAAATCCACATCAAATATTAATGATACACCTCTCCACCTTCACAATAAAATGTAGCATGAATAGAACTTTCTCAACATCATCTCCATAACTCCCTCTCTTCCTTATATCCTAACATTATTTTCTTTTTTTCTTTTTTTTCTGATTTTTTTTCATACATTATTATTTTCTTTTTTTTTTCAATTTTTTTTCTCCACCAAACATAACCAATCCCCTTTCTTAGCATAAATACATATATTTCTTTCACATACACACATACACAACCACTCTTTATATCCATAACGATATGATTTCCTTCCACTAGCTTTAAGCGAAGGTAAGGACATTAAGGCCCAATGGTTATTCAATGTAGGTAATGAAGAAAAGTATATGTTCCATGTATGGCTCAAAGGGTTTCTATAGGATGTGCATTATGGATACAAAAATTAGGTTAAGCTATTTGGTCATGTGATGGAAAATTCCTAAGCTGCCTTTATCATTTTCTCAATCAGAGCATGTTTTGACTATAAGCTTCGACTAGCACAAGATTAAGTTTTAGTAATCTCTATAGTCCATTACAAGATCTATGGCAATAATTTGATCAAAGAAATTAAACATATATGAGGTTTACAAAGAAAATTTTGAAGCCAAGAAAAATAGATGATTTTGTGTAAATTCGCTCAGAAAAAAGAAGGTACATATGGTTCAAAAGCTTACTGAGGAATGTGATAAATCTCAACATGTCATGTCGGTGATTAGACAATCATACATATTCTTTCTCCATTCACATTTAGACACGTAGATATGTGTTCCCTATATCGAAATCAACACTTAAAATCTCCACTTGCTTTATCTCAATTTCATGATCCTCTTTTCGTTAGATTTCAAAGATATATTCCTCATTAACTAGTTAAGGCTCTTACGACTCTAAAAACACTAAACACTCTAATAAAAAATCTAAAAAATATATTTTTTTTTTCAAAAATATTTTTTCACATACATAAAATACACGCACCCCCACACTTAAATCACACATTGTCCTCAATGTGTAAACAACTAAGGAAACATGAAATTTAATGTATGGAGAAAACAAAATAAATAAATAAATAACTAAAGGATAGAAAACTTCCTTATGACATTGGGTTGCCTCCCAAGCAGCGCTTGTTTTTATGTCTTCAGCCTGACATGATCTCGGTTTTTATCGTTCAAGGTGAATACGTCCACTTCAGAGCTGCTTCACCAAATCCTTCCTCGTGATGATCATCTTTATCTTATAAGGAAGAGAAAGACAAAATATTAGATTTAATGAAAGATTTGACCCAGCAAGAACGTAACTTACCTAGCATGGAATTTAAGCTCGTGTGTAAAGAGAGAATATATGTTGATCTCTCTATCGAAGGAACATATTTTCCCATCTCAAAATCTTTAAACACATCCTTCCAACATAACCTCTCATTTGGAGCATTACGCTTCTTATTAAATGTATCCAAGGTGATTTGATTACTCTCTTCACTCTTGGATCCATATAACCTGCTAAAAGAGGGAAAACAAGGAGTGTGGTTAGCATAAATAAAATCAACGTGGTTCAAAGGCTTACCTTGTGTCTCATGGTCATCTCCAAGAAAAAGTGGGGAATAAATGTTCAAAGATGGTATATGGTAGGTGAAAGTGATAGTCTTGTCATCCATATACTTCTCTTTGTTCACTTGATCCTCATTTTGATGAGATTCTTCTTCTACTTTTACAAGCTCTTCTTCCACCTGATCTTTCTTTTCAATGTTCTCCATGGGAACCTCCTCAACTAGCTCATCCTTACATTCGGATATGGCATCATCACCCTCATAACTCTCACTTGAATTTGGAATTGAAGTACTTGAGAGCTCTTCTTGTACTTGTAATTGATTCATCAGGTTGACCATATAACCCATTTTCTCCTCTAGCACTGACACCCTTTCATTTTGTCTAATCTGACTTTGCATCAGTTGATTTAGGTTGTTTGTCAATGCTTCAAAAAGCTTATCCATTTTTTCTAAACTTGAGGTCTCTGAAACTAGAGAAGATTCTTGTTGAGGATATTGATAATATTTTGACGCTTCATAATCACATGTGTAAGGGTCTTGATATGGCACTGAATAATGATCATTCATCCTTGATCCAAAGTTGGGTTGATGCCTCATTCCAGAATAGTATGTGCTTGTATAGGGATCATGTCCTTGAAAACCATTGAAAGATTGAGCACTAGATTGTGTCCATCCTCCTCCTCTCATAGCTTGTTCATGGTAGGCATATGGATTTCCTTGTGTATGACACACTCCACGTGTATTCATAACTCCAGTAGCTTCAGCTACCTGCAAAACAAGAGTGGAGAATTGGTGAAGTCTATCATCAAAATTGCTTAAACTTACCTCATTTACTCTTGAATTAAGATTCATGTCAAGTTGTCCATAACCCAAGGATCCTCTCATAGCCACCTGACAATACTAATACTTCACAGGAAAAGGTTAAGAGCAAAACAAAACACGCTAAAAATCCCAAGAAAATGTAAAACAAAACTAAAAGAAAAAATACAAAAACACTAAAAATAAAAACACACTAAAAATACTAACAAAATAAAAGTGAAGTTACCAATCTCCGGCAATAGCGCCAAAAATTGGTGTGACCGTAGCCGGCATGCAATTTAAACCCTCTTGTTGTCACTTGTAGCATTGGTAAATAAGGGTATCATTCTAGGCCGGAGATTAAGATGGCTCACCTCTATCTAACTAGCTTAAACTAAAAAAAAATCCTAAATAACACTAAATAAATAAATAAGAAAAATACTAATGGGGGTTTATCAAAATAATAAAATAATAAAAGGAATGAAATAAAAAAACTAATAATAATAAAAATAATGGAAAACCCGCAGATATGAGAAATATGTTAGGAAAATAAAAATCCACCACTAGATTAGGTCGTAATATAATATTTATTTTTAAGTCAATATTTAATCGTGAGAATGAGATGGACCAAGTTGTACACCAAAAGCAGGTTCATACACCTTATATTACTTTCCTTAATTAATTAATACGACAAAGCACCAATATTAACCCTATTAAATACTAGCAGTATAGCAACAACAAGCGGCTCCTATATTTAACTAGATTTAATGCATTAAATGTAAGTGGAAGGCTGTCAATCTAAGTACCCATACTAGTACAAAAAGCATGTCTAGCTGTATTTCCTTTCCTTGACCCACACGTATCGAAAGGTTTTACCACTTCGGTTATAATCACAAAATGATTAGGTGAATTGTTATCTAACCTAGCTGCAATTTATACATATAAATTCTAGTATATTTAGATGGCCACCTAGTAGGCAAATAATCCTACATACTGTCACTTATGAGGAACCAGAACAAGGCATGCACCAAATAAACTATACTTGACAGAATCATACATATAAACGATAGCAATTAACATAGAGTCAAGAAACAATCTCGCGAAACAAAGAAAATAAAATTATAATTCAAACCCTAACCCAGGGTTTCAATTTATTCCCTAACAATAAATATTCAGCCAACCATAATAAAGGAATTAATTACACAAAAATATATATCTAAAATATAAATTAAAAATAAGAGAAAGAAATAACCGGAATTAATTTTGGATAAAAGTTTAAGAATTTATTCAGATAAAAATTAATTTTATCTGAAATAAATTCTACCGGCATAAATTCTTTCTCAAATTTTTCTTCCTTTGGTGCCTTGATTTCAGTGTAATATTCTTCCTTCTTTTCGTCCGACTGACGACGGCTAACGTTCGCTGACTGGTTGATGCCGCACTGTCCTCTCTGTGACGCGCCCTACCCGAGCCTGTGTAGCCTCCTCTCTGCGTCGTTTCTTGCTCGTGCCTGTGAAGGAAGGCTCTCGCCTCTCTCCTTTTTCCCGTTTGACTGAGCCTTTTTAAGGCTCTGTCGCACCTCTCTCTGTGGCCTCCTGTTCCTCTTCGACGTAATTAATGCGGCTCTGCCGCACTAACTTTCGTCCTCTTTCACCCTCCCTTTTCAATTAATGCCGCACGCCCCTTTTTATTCTTTTTTTTTTTCTTCTTTGCCACGTCAGCCCTGACAGCTGACTTTTCTTCTTATGCGCAGGGTCTCGTTTGGCTTCGTTTGTTCCAGGCCTTTGGGCCGTAAGTCCAAAGGTCAAATTTCTTTTTTTTTATTTAAAAATAAAACCTGCAAAATAAAATTTAATAAATATTAATAAATAATATTGTATTCTTAATATACTTAATTTATATCATTTTAGCTCAAATAATAATTTTTATGCAATTTTTACCACTTAAGCATAAAACAATAATTATTCCTCTATATTAGCCAAATAAACTACCAAAAACTAAGATTATAAGGGTATAAAATGTGTCAAAATATGAACTCATCAGTTACATAGTGCAATACAGTGTACCATGTGTCATATCAAACATTATAGAAAAAAAAACTAAAAAATTATCCATGTTCTATTATTACTCTCTTTCAAATGAATTTTTATTAGTGTTTAAGTAATATTTCACTGACATATTAAATTCTTATTTCATAATTCTATTATCAAATTTTCATCAACCTTCACCATATATATTTTATCATGTATCTAAGCAGTTTACTACTGTTAAACATATCTTTCGCAATTATTAAACTAATCTTTTACCAATGACATACTAATGATAAAAGATTGGTACATAAATAGATCTTTAACTACTAATGAATTAATTTTTCAACGAGTTAATCTTTGACCATTATTTTACTTTAAAATAATCCTTCGCTACTAATGTATTAATCTTTTACTATTAATGTATCGATATTTTATAACCATTATAATGATCTTAAAACAAATCTTTTACCACTAACATACTGATTTTTTTATATACCAATAGTATAGTAATCTTTCATCACTAATGTATTTATTTTTCACCAATAAGTTAATCTTTTACTATTATTCTATTGTATTTATTTTTTACCAATAAATAAATATAAAAAATTTCATTTAAAAAGCAAGAATAAAACAAATTAAAAAGAACATCAACCTAACTAGAGTCTTGCTCCCCTTATTGGCGGGGTTTGGATGATAAGAAGGTATGCTACCTCGTGCCACTAATTTTGGGCTAGTAGGATGTTTGGAGGGGAGATTATTGTACAGGAAAGGTGGACGGAAATGTCGGAAACGAAGCGACGATAATTGCAAAAAAGATAATGTCCATTTACATATGTTTCGGTGCATTATAAATTTTTGTCTTATCTTCTGATCCATTAAGATTTCACTACACTAAATTAGTAAAACTCATTAATTTTTGAGGATTTATTTCCGAGCAAGATCTACATTGATTTTTAAATGCTGGCCATATTTTCAAAGATATAGTATGATGTGTCTTTTTTTTTTCTTTTTTTTTTCTTTTGAGCTAAATATATACGGCACCATATGAAACTCTACGGTAAGACGCATGAAGAAATTGTGGAGATATTCAAACAGGTACAGTTCATAATATATATATATATATATATATGGCAGTTCCTTCATTAGCTTTTTATCTACATACGGTTTTTTTGGTAATTAACCTGGCACATCGAGAATTATAACAGCTTATGTGTGGTCATTGAGGACCAAGAAGGCAAGAAGGAATTTACTTTGGAGATGAATGAATCACTACACACGTGGCAAATGATTCTGATCGAGTCTTTGTTAATAATTGCATGGACGAGCCCCACCATTACATCATGCAGAAATTGACAAGAGTTGGGTTAGAGAAAGGGTCGGTAGAGCAAGCTTACCGTCGCCGATCATCACACTTGTCCTGCATCGCTGCCGCAACTTAGTCTTCTTTACTTCCTTGGAAATGTTGTGGGGTTGTGAGAATAAAAATTGATAGTTGGTTTTGTATTTATTAGTCGGTTTATTAATAAAAAAATTTCTGTATCAAATATGTATAGGAAATATTTGATTAATTTTTTTGAAAAAAAGATTATTAATTATTCATATAAACTAATATAGATAATAATTTTAGAATTTTAGTATTTTTTTAATTTTAATAATTTTAAATTATTTTTTAAAAATTTATATATATATATATATTATTTTTACTATATTTTTTGTATTTATTTTTTAATTTTTAAAAATAATAATTTTATATTTTTCTCCATTTCCATCACGGTCCTTGTGAACCACTCCTAGCGGATCTGGGTGGAGAAAGAAAACTTCCATGCCCAAGTCCAGACATGATAAACGAAACGTAATTGGTTTTGTATTTACTCGGAATCAGTATCACCGTATGGAACTACTGTACGGAATTGAACAACAATAATTGAACCTCGTCTCGGCAGCGCATATCCATGTCGATAAAGATAGTTTGAGAAATTAATGCTATTGGCTTTGAAAATTTTCATGATCCCAAACTCGGGTGGGCCGTATGCCCAGGCTGGTAATTTATTGGTCCTTTTATGAATTGTACGATGTAGATTATTTATTCATCATTTTATAAATTACACGGTGAGTCAGACTCAATAGAATTTAATCAATCCTTTTTTCTGTCGTTAAGGTGGAGAACTGAATCAAGAATTCTCTTTCTTCATCATTAATCGAATCACTGTTCGCGACCCAGGATTCTATTTTATCATCAATCCAATCACCGTTCACCTTTTTTCTTTTTCTTATCAATGAATAGATCTCTTTACTTGTATGACTTAGATATCTCGTATTTCTCAAAAAAGTGATTCGATTGATGGGATTTGGTATGATCCTTATGAGATCGATGATATCGATGAGATTGATATTCAAATCTTTCTTCTTAGAACGTATTGATTTGACCCCATAAGCGGGACCACCGCCCAATAGCACGCCAGAAGCAGAACCCCGTATTTCTTCTAGAGAATTTCCTAATTGTTCCAGAGAAACTAGAAAGAGATTCTTTAACCAGAAAGAATTCGGTTCAGATGTAGGATACCTATCTAGAACTCTGTCTGTAACTCAATAGAGGCTCGGGAAACAAATAGAAGATGTGTACGAACGAGATATCCAGCAAGAAGAAGAAGGAAAAGGATTGAATAGAGGAACTCCCGAACATTTGGCGATCTCAGATGTGTCGATATCAATGGTGACTCATTATTTCGATGAATCCTTTCTTCGGACAGAAGAAGATTATGTAAACACTTACTCGAAATCTCACTTGTCAGATTCCATTGTGGAAGACACAATTTTTTCTGAAGAATTCGCCATGATATATCTGATCCGTGCATAATCTCATGAAAAATGGATACAAATTTGTGACTGCTACTTAGTATCGGCAATAGGTCTGAAAAAGTATCTACAAATATCAAATTTAGATATTTGTACCCTGTCGAAGTGAGGAACCATGGCATATATGTTTGGAATAGATTCCATTTTGAGAGAGTTGAAAAAGCACTATCTCGTTGAAAGGTTCTATTTTTCCCCTTTTCGGATGGTAAATCTTTCTCAGAACATGGAGTGTGAATCAAACCCATGTTTGAATTGAAATTGAGATACTGATGCAAGTTCTTCCTTTCTGAATCAGATAGATTCAGATCTGAAAGAGGTTGACAATAAGTTCTTTCCAAATTGACTATTTGTCCCTCTGTTAGAGGT